>JAOWBP010002559.1:368758-391170 GCA_028571105.1 Tragopan temminckii
AAAATAGAAAGGAATTAATGTAAACGCTAAGCTTCTCCAGCCCAAATTGAAAGACTGGCAATATCCAAGTGGTTCTTTATTGTGTCTCGCCCTCTACAGGACAGTTGCAACTGATTAAAAAGATCAAACTGCTGAAGTCTGTATCAGATAAATAGATGGTGAGCTGGACTGGAAACTGGCCAAAGTGCGGGGTCAATGGCTTAGGACCAGGGGCACAAAGTCCAATAGGAGACTGGTCACTGGTGGGTTATCTAATGGGATCAGTACTGGGCAGATCATCTAGGACATCTTCATTGGTGACCTATGTGATGGGAACCAAGCAAGTCTCATTCAAATTTTATGACCCCTATGTTGTGTCTTACTGACCGTAATGCGGAAGGCACCAGTTCAATTTTCAAATATGTCTAATTCATACAACTTCTAAAGCCCACAGAAATTACAGTTAGCTTATTATCTCTGAAAATCAATCTCACAAGTTGATATCACAGAATCATAGTTCAATTTAAAAATACTTTGCCCACAGACAAAGTGTTTCCCTGTTACACTCCTTAAAAAAAAAAAAAAAGCAACAAGACTTACAGAAAAAGGAAACTGAGCTGAGAAACTCTCTAGATATTTAAGCACATCTCTACCTTAAAAATTTCTTAACTCAGCTGAAACAAAAAGTCTCTTCTACTCACTACTACATCATTTGCATCTTTATTGTTTTCAGCAAGTCTATAATATCTCATGTATATACATAAATTCTCAGTTCTAGTTTACAGTCACATTTCACTGTAAATCAACTTCAAAACACTACTTTTAGTTTTGCCTAAAAAGGCATAAACTTAATCACATTTAAACTTAACTCAGATTTTTCCACTGGTTTAAACTAAACTCATTTTCAACTGCACCATTAGTGGAACTGGTGCAATTCTGAATGTCTGTAATATAATCCAGGAGACAAAGTCTCAGTGAAACCCAAGGGAAGGTAAGGGAAGGTAACCTTCGGCAATTTTGTCTCAGACCTCAGCTACAGTTCTAATACATGCTCTCTGCACCAAGACTGATAAAACAGACAAGATAATACTTGCATAGGCACATCCTGGTAGTCTGTTGAAACTGCTCTGCCTCCTAAACAGAATTTAATCAGAGCTGTCCCTTCAACACTCTTTGTCTCTAGTAAGCATCACTTTCAGTGCACTCTTTTTTTTTTTTTCAGTTTGTTGATTTTGTTGTTGGGTTGGTTTTGGATTACAGCCTAGATATCTCTGCTGCACAAGAGCATTGGGTTCCTCCTCCTTCTCACTCCATCCTCCCAAACCTTTCCAGCGAAAACCTTACCCCAGCAGCCAGCACAGTACCTGCCACAGCACAGTGCTCATCAGCTTTATCAAAACCAAAGGGGAATAAAGAAAAACAAACAACATTACATATACTAAATCCTTACTTCACCCAAAGCTCTAGTCGGCTTTAATTAAATTTGGACAGTAATTGAGTGAATTTTCTTCACTCAAAAATGTGGCAATTTTGGCAGGCATGAACTTGTCTTGATGTAGCTTATCACAATGTAATGGTCAAATGGAGCCCTCGAGATTGTGGGGGTTGGGACAGAACACAACAGGACTCCAAGCTGCAAATTAATATAAGACAGCACTTCTTACGTACCTTACCAGTGTCAGCAGAATAAGGGAAGAGAGTATGCTAACATACAGTAGCATATACACATGCAGTAATAACAAATACTCCTACATTTATTATTAGTATGTGTGCATCCAGGTGAGGCACCCCATGAAGTTTTTTCCTATCTCAGACAATGGCTGTCCACTTGGGTTTTTTTCCTACAGGAAGGGGGAAATTATGAGTTTGAGTACAAGGCCAGGATCTGCAAAGCGCTAGCAGCTGCTCACTCTACGTTTCTGATAGTTATTTTAGTTATGCTAAAGCTCCTTACAAAACAACTAAAGGAATGCCGTCATCTACTTTTAGTGGGTCTCACATCTTCAGCATCTTCCACACTAGCATTGCCAAATTTTTGGATAACACACACAGTTATCACACACTGAAAGAACTGAAAGAAGACTGCGCTCACTTCCCAAAGAGAACTCAGGAGTGCTATGGACCACATGTTAAAGATGCTAAAGCCTAAGTATTTTACTCTGCTAATGGAGTTGTTTTTTACCTGTGTTTGATTGGAGTAGGTACAAAGACCTTCACAGCACCCATTACTGCAAATGATGCAGGATAAATATGAAAGAGCATAGTTTCACCACTCCAAAGACAAGATAGCACAGAAGTGGCTATTAGTCAGTTCAAGTCCTTACTGTGCCACTTTCCTACATCACAAGTAAAATGCCCTACATGTCAGACTCCATGTTCTTTTATGGAGAGTGTTTCAATTCTCTTCTGTTTTCTTTTTGACCTCAAAATCTGATCCAGAGATATATATTTTTTAATGATTTTTTTTTCTATGACTGGAACATTCCCAAGAAAAGCTATGGCTTCAATAATTCAAATTTCTGACAAAATAAGCCTCATAGAAAAATAATTCCTAACCAGCTCAAGTAATGTGTGATATAAAAAGAAATACATAAACAGAATGAAAAAACTTAATTACAGAATCTCCAAGAAAAAAAAAAAAAAGGATTCTTTTTTTTTACAATAGGCAGGGGACTGCAGCAGAACTTCTGCCACAGTGGATGAGGAGTTATAGGCACACAGAACAGATACAAGTATGGCTTTAAAACAGAACAAAAACACGTGGAAAACCAAAAATCAAACTGCAATGCCTTAAAATGGTTCCATTTGAATTTCTTTCTAAAAGTGGGCAAAGACATGCAGAAACATAAGGCTTTCTTACATCACTACAAAGGTCAAGAACTTAATTCAGATTAGTCCACGGAACAGCGTGTCAATCTGGGTCACAACATGAACATCAGTAAAAGTAATCACTAAAGTAATCAAGTAAAAACATATCTTTCATCAACTTGATTGTAAACGCTCCCTCAGGACCTCTTTGGACTCTGGTGTTTTCTCCAGGACCTTGTTATGTGTGAGAGACTTACCCGACTAACACTGGGCACAGGAAGATGCTTCTTCCAGAAATAGCACCCGGTACCGTAAGGCCCCGAAGACAGCCCCAGTTGCTCTGTGGATAAATCTGTACTAATCAATTAAAAAAAATGCTCCAAGCTGTTCTCTGGCATTGGGGCCAGCTCCTATGGTCCATTCAGAAATTAACTCGTAACATATCTCCAGCACTGAGCCAGCCGCATCTAATGAGCCTGTTGGGGATGCTCGTGTTAGCTCTCAAAGTACACCCAGAAAATGTCCAGGAGGGCAAAGCCAAAGCTGTGCCAGGGACCAACAGAGCTGTTTAACAGTCTAACAAATACATTCCTGCACATGTGTCTGCAACCTGCCACTGTTTAATTTAATAAATTATAAATGATAGGAGCAGCTTTTGCATATTCTTAAATTATTTGCAGTGCCACATGAATGATTCAGTGCCACAATTTAATGGGTTATCCAGATAGGAATGAATTTCTGCAGCTTGACTAATTTCTGTGGTTCAGTCTCACTGTTAGATAAAACTTAAAGATAATTTTTTCCCAAAAAACACAGAGTTGAAAAAAAAAGGACAAAATTGCAGCAAAGCCAATATTAAAACTACTTTTCACATCACAGATCTGCTAAGCTAATCAAATGGTTCTTCAGACAGGATTAATATCTTCTTATAATGCACTCTTGAGTACTCCAGGAGTCAAATGCTGCTCGATTCTGTTGTCAGACACCCCTTGGAATCACCTTCAGCATCCCTATGCAATGATGTATCAAGATCAGTCTAGGTTCCTAACTATCTTCCATGTTCCCTACAAGCAGCACTCCCTTCCCTTAAAAACAACAAAAACAAGTGAGATAAGAAGAAGAAGAAACCACATTCTTTTACAACCAATATAGCCATGCAGAATTTGGAAACTCCTAACTTCTATTGTTGTTGATGTACCAGTTAATTGGTGAGCCTGGAGTTGCTCTGATATAATTTTTCTTGAAACTTCTGCCCATACCTTCTCATTCTTTGCCTAGAATTATTTTTATGTGTGCTCTGAGCTACAGGAAACATACATTCCTTATCCCACAAGTGACATGTAAGTTCACAGAGCTATCATTTATTTCACAGAATTTGTTAATTGTTTTAGTCTAGGAGGAGGAAGATTTTTACATAACTTTGGTTTAAAGAAGGGTTTCAGGAGCACAGTTCTTATTATGGTAGTGGCTTTATCACAGCTTATTGTATTTCTTATCACCTCTTTTGATAAAAGAAAATAGCTTATTTTAGAATAAACTTTCTGTGGCATTGAATAGAATGCATAATCTCTGCTTCGGGGTTTGCAGAGGCTCTAGAGATCAGTAGGAATATTATTCATTGTCACCAACTGATTTTAATGCAGCATTTTAGTTGAGAATTTCAATGCCCAAAAGACAAAAGATGCTCTTTAGTTCCCCAGAGAGGGGAGGGTTATATACTGGTGCCTGTTCCACATTTAGCATTTCACAGTTAACATGCTTCTTCCGGGCTTGCTCAGAACAGCAGCAATCAAAACGAGTGCATCAAAAGCCACGTGTGTTTGGAGTTGTACTTTGTGGCATCAGAGGAACGATCTCTGCTGCAACATTAGATTCTTATCAGTTCAGAACAGAGGTTCAGGTTTTGCCCTGCCTCCACTTCCATGGTCCTGGATGGATTGTGAGAGCCCTATGGGTGTCTTGCAGTCAGTGGAGAATTGTTCTTATTGGAAGGTTTTCTGAACCTGCATACAAAACCAAACGCCAGTGACAGGAAAAAAGGAATAACAAGTTCTCTGCAGGGGAGAAATTCAACATCTGTGAGAGCTGCTGCACTCCTGCTGCTTTAATAACAGTCAGAGCTGACTTCACTATTCTGTCCAGCCTATAAAAGGAAAATCCTCATTACCTGCATTGAAGAGTCATCATCTTATGTAAACTGATTATTCAGAACGTATGTTGATAGCTGCATTTGTCTCTAGAGGAGAAGACAGTATGTTCAACAGTCCAGAACATATATTCTACTCACCTGCCTTCTAGCTTTGATTAACAAAATAGAAATAAATCTAATTACCACTGCAAGCATCTCCAATGATTACCTACCAATAGGCTTTTCAGGGCTGGGGAAAGGTTTTATAACCCTTAAGGCAGAAGTTGGCTGAACTCCACTAGTGGCCAAATTTTAAAATGATCCCTTGCCAAATCCTCACAGTCAAAAATTCAGTTCCTGTGGGCTTTTTTCCATAAATTTACAATATATTTTTTAATTTACTTAATGAATCAGAAGTAAAAACACTGCTTCATTGCTTGAACGCCCCAACACAGGAAGCAGCAGTGCTTCATAACCACTTCAAATAAAAGCAAGCACTGTTTTATAAAAACAAGGGGTTTGACTCTTATTGAGCTCTAAAATCACTTCTATTCATTTATATTTTGAAATCATACCAGAAGCATATTAAGTTAACTTCGAAAACCAGTAGACTTTGCTTGTATGAGGGAAAAATGCGTTTAAGGGTTTTATTTATCCTCAGAACAAAATGGAAACAAATAATGTTGTTTCAAAGCAATTTGGAGTTGATGGGAATATTGGAATTCCTTGTACCATCTCCCGTGAGTTACATGGACTTCCAGTAAATTACATCTTGTTCAACACGGTCTCAGAATGGAAATTTCAAAGACTACACAGCCTCCAGCTATCACGCTTATAATGGTAAATATAATTTCGAATAGGTTACGCTTTTCTCAGATTATATTCATTTTAGCAAAGAATGATGTGTGTAACCTTTTTTTCAGTTTCCTTATTTTATAAAGTATAACAAAAGTCAAATGCTTCACTGGGCAAACTAATATATATAAAATGGCTTCAAGTAATTAACTGCAACAGCATCGTAGAAAAATAACACATCTGATATTTTTGGCATTTCCTGGTGTATGCAAAATGTCTCAATATTTAAATGTCATGTGTCAGCCACATTCACTGACCAGCTATTTGCTAGACAGCTCCCTGAAAGGATAATTATTCTTCTTCTTTTCTATGCATTTCCAGTCTGGAATAATGGGCACAGATTTTGACAGACACCTTAAAAAAAATAATTAATCTCTGCAGGAAATAGAGAGAACACAATATTCACTCAGCTGAAAAGTCCTGTTCTAGATCTGATCATTAAAAACAGGGCCCAGATAATCAAGGAAAGAAACGTCGTTTTTACAGGACACCTTAAGCACAACAGACTGAAAACTGCTGAACATGTTTACCTCTATGATTAGCAATACATAGAAAGAAAATTTTTGCTAGAAAAGCGAGTAATAGCAATAGCACTTTCAATACACAGAGGAAAGCATTATTTCCAGTCACCAAATATTTCCCAGCAGGCTCACTGCATCTGTTATGAAGATTAAGGCAGAGGTTACAGTTCAGAACAACTGCTCTGGCTTAATCTGCTATGATATTGGAAACGTACATAAAACATCTTCAACATCTTTTTTCAGGTGTGATTGACGAGTTTAATTTATTTGATGTAGTTCTTAGCTATAGGGATAGCAATGATGCCATGGAAGGAAGCGAGGCTGACGCTGCACAGCCGAGTTGCCTTGGCAACAAGCAGCCAAAGTTAGTGTATGAGGCATTAAAGGACTGGACACAGACTGAATCTCCCTTGGTGAAGGAGAATGAGAAGTTTTACAACAAAAGGCAAATTGGGGCAATATAACAACACTTGCCTGTGACACTGGTAATATCCAGAAAATGTGACTTTAAACATCTAACATTACCATCCTGAATTTGTCAACACTGATAGACTGCAATCCTTGGCATTCATTTAGGAAAACATGGATGTTAGCAGCCTAAATGCATGGGATAAATCAGGGCATCGGCACCTACTGTTGTGTCTTTGTGCAGCTGCAAAAATTAAGCTGAGATGAAAACAGATTTCACGTTTTCCTGTTACAACTCTTGCCCCAGACCAGAGGCTCCAACAAAGGCGACATTATCAAA
The DNA here is from genome assembly GCA_028571105.1 of Tragopan temminckii. NCBI lineage: Eukaryota > Metazoa > Chordata > Aves > Galliformes > Phasianidae > Tragopan > Tragopan temminckii. The sequence goes on from JAOWBP010002559.1 coordinate 375,798, forward strand.
CCGCCTGTTCTCTGCCAGACTGACAAATATCCCTCCTAGGGTTATGATAGACGAACACAATTCTCAATGCTCTCTTTCCAAAGAGAGTAATATCTTTGACAGATGGATTTAACAGCTTCCATTTTCATTAGCATCATAATCATAGGAAAGTGCTAGAAAAACATACTGTGTTTGAGCAAGTAAATTTTCATGGTAATATTTTTAGGCCCTGCTGGAAGTATTTTCATGTAGCAGGCATTTTCTTTGTTTCCTTTGTTGGAAATCAAATGTTAACTAGAAATGCTAAGGTTTGCATACTAGCAAGTGAGAAATAATTGAAATAAAATAGTTACAAGAGTAAAAACTCTGAAGAACTCCCGCAGTCTCTGGAAATACTGGAATCTTCCCATTTTTGATTATTTTGGGGATGTTCTGTGCCCTCACAACAGAGGGTCAAACCTTGCAGGATTGCAAATCCTGGCTAGGCTTCCAAAAGCATGATGTTGACTCAGACACCGTGATACTGCACGACAGAACATGACACAACCTCAGAAAGGAAAGGACTGACCTTTTTTTTATGGCCATCACTGCTCCACGGTGAAGCTGGACCATGGCAGAGGATAAGTAATGTCACGTCAAGTGGCACCCAGCTTGGCCAGACAAAAACAGGAGGGAAAGGAGGTTCGTAATTCAATGCTTCCTTTTGAACTTTGTTATTTCTTGCTGCACCTGAAATTCAGAACAGAAGAATGGCTTGGAACCTATTGCTTACAGCTAGTATGAAGGAAACGATCACAACTGTGACTGACATTGAAATTATTTGTGCTGTAGAATTTGTTTTCATTATAAAGCATCTGCCTTGTTTTTAAGCATTAATGTAATGAACTTTCCTTTGTTTTTAGAGTGCTTTAGACTACATGGTTTATGCAACACTAAAGCTGAAGACATCTTTCCTTCACCGTACAGAGTGATGATTAGTAATAATAATATCACAGTTAACATTTTCCCCATGTATCTTTTGGCTGATCTGAACCTGGATCAATACTGTAAACTTCAGCCTGCTACATCTCACAGTTTAAGTATAACAGGCTTCATTAATCATTGCATAGTCAAATTGACAGCACTGGACATCCTCAAAATGTCTCTTGATACTTAGCTACTACCATTTTGGAGGAGTATGAGTTCATTGTATAGCATCCACGACAAAAGTATCTCTGGTAGGACTCCCCTGAGTACTAGGTCTCATTAAAAACCAATAACACAGTAGACTGGGCTCTATTAACATTTCATACTTACAAAGCACTTCCCATCCAAGGACTCTCTAGCAACCTGACAATGTTAAGCTGAACAGTTACTTAACATGACTGTATGCTTTTCCACACGTGAGAAGCTCAAGTAGAGCAGGCTAAGATGTCTTACCTCAGATCAGTGAGTAATATACTAAAACTCTCAGTTGGTTTTGTTTATTTATTTAATAAGCTTTACATGTGTGAAATATTAAGTGTACTACATAGTATTTTTCACAAGTGGAATCAAAGTGGGAACCTCAGTACCAAAGCTCCAAATGTCCTACCAAAGAAAGAGTTACAGCATCCAATAGGCACATTCAGCATAATGGAGTGCAAAACAGCCAAAAAGCTAAGATTTTGGAAACTAAAGCCATTCACGATCATCCAACAGTGAAATAGTACAGTTTCAGTTTGCAAGGATAATTTCTCTTACCTCAATTTAATATTAGTATGGTGAATAATACTGCGGGAATTATTTGCAGAAAATTCTACAGTTGGCCACAGGATCATGAAAAGGCATGTTATATGCTTTAAAATTAATTTTCATTTATACTTTCACAAATGTATCACTTACATAAGCAAATTTCATAAATAAACATAAAAGTTAAAGTATGTGCTATTAACTCTACTAATTGCTGCCCTGCAGTGAATTTCAGATAGGGAACTCGTTCTGCACTGTACATACTCAAGCAATAGGTTACAAAATGACTTCACAAAACATCCAGCTGAAAAAATGTCTAGTTTGCCTTGTCATTTTAAACTTCTCAGGTGGTAACGCCCCACATTTCTATATCCATTTTATTACCTGCTCTAGAATTTCTCTAACTAGAATTTCTCTATACAGTTCATTGGAATTTCAACTTCAAAAGCTTTAAAGAAACTAAAAAGTAAGACAGCACTGAAATTGGTTGTGTGCCATCCAATGTTTTTTTTTTTGTTTGTTTATATTAAAAGTGTGAAGAAATAACAGAGATACAAGTGCATGCTGTGAAAATTAAAAAAAAACAAAAACAAAAAACACTTGAAGTCATGGCAATTACGGTATGTAAAGACCATTTATAACAAAGTAAAGGCGCCCCTTTCTAGCCTAAGTGGAATTACAAGGCAAGTATCTGTTCTCATGTCAGCACGATCACTGCACACTTCTCAGGGTTCAGTACAGTGTTAGTAACTGTGTGTACTAGCTCTGAGCAAATGTTAAGGCATCTTTTCTTTCCAACTGCTAGTAAGTAGTCTCTGTAGTTTAGAAAATCTTGCTTTGATTACGTGTGCAATTCCCTCTCTAATCTACGAATACTACGCAAGACATATTAAAAAAACAACTCTGGGGCTTGGTTCAGAATTTAAGAAAAAATTAAACTAAAATTTACTGTTGAAGCACCGTCCTGTTAGTTATCAAAATTTGAGTGGGAATTTACCTGTAAAAGTAGTTTTCAACTTTAAATATTGAGCAGACAGCAACAACAATTAGGAACATTCGAGTCGCTAGCTTTGGTGAATACCCTTTGCTTACTGTACCTTGTTTAAATGAAAAATTGTTAGTATTTTTTCAGAGATATTTGTATTTAATTAAGGCAAACTCAGAATTAAAGCATGTAGATTAAGGTTGTACTTGTATACGTAGAGTTGGATGAATTCCAAGTAACTAAAATAACAAGGAAAAGAAAAAAAACCTTCCCAACATAATGAAAATAGCACGAAATTGAAGGCTCTGGATAAATCCACCCAAAGCATCTCAAGATTCTCCTAAAATGAATAACTGAGTACTTGATTGCAAAGCAGCTTTAAAAATTAAATTGATGGAGAAATAACTTTTACTTAGGGCAAAAAGTATAATGCATATAATTTGAGTTACATTTTCCAACAAACCTTTCAGAGGACTGACATCTAATACCTGTGTTTATGGCCAGCAGAGCAGAGCTCTGAAGATACAGCCCTTAACTCGCATGCAGCTATGCAAATACCATGCAAAAAATCTTTTTCTTTTAGCAGCACAGCAAGAAAGGCTGAGTAATATTTTTTCCTCTTTCATCTAGTCTTGACTGAAATGGTTCTAGGAGCCCATCACAACCCTGGCTATATTACATTTTCTCATTATTACATTACTTCAGCTGCAGGTGCACAGGCAGAAAGTTATTTCTACAAAAATATATGGTCTGACCTTAAAAAAAAAAAAGAAAAAAAAAAGGGAGGAGAACAGGACACATCATGTCCATGCCTTGGAAAGCCTTGCTTTATAGAAAGCTGAAGTTACAGCCAGACAGGGACTTAGAACATCTTATTACCATTCCCACTCTTGGGAAAGTACGCTAGCTCCCACGAACGAGAGCTGAAGCATAAAGATAAATGAACTTCATCCTGCCAAGAGCAACGTGCAGCCTGCTGGGGCCAGCCCTGCCATTGCAGCTCCTCCAGCTGCCAAAAAGGCAGATGAGCTCACGAGCCTAGCTGCAGGAGAAAGGAGAGACCTCTTGCAATTCCCCCACTACAGCTCAGAGCTGCCCAACACAGCTTGAACTGAAGCATACACAAGATTCTTTTCTATCTGCTGCTTGCCTAGCTTGAAAATTAGAAGAAGCTATTGATAGCAATTTATATGCACCAGGAGGGCTGAGAGAGGAACTTGAGCATGCTAAATTGCAAGTAATCATTCACTGTGCGGTGACAGCTTAACAGAACTTAATCACAAAACTTAAAAAATAAGATTGGGAAAGAGGATGAGAGGACATCAAGTCCTTCTCTCAGCTCTTCTCACCTAGTTTCTATTTATAAGCTTTCCAATAAAATCTCCATTTAGGGATTGGAATTTAAAGGTGCCTAAGAGACTATGGTTAGCTGCAATTTCTGGATGCACATCTCTCTGCACATGACAGTTTAATTCAAAATTGGAGCGTTAACCTAACATTTTCCTATTTCCATACAAAAAAGAATGCCATTTTGATAGAAATGACATGCACTCAGATGGATGATAGACTAAATTCTGTAGACTTCACTTTTCTTATCTTTATGTTAAAATGCCAATAAAAAGCTTTCCCTATATGCCATTTCTGAAGAATGTCCACAGGAAGAGCTTAACACAAATTTCCAGTTTGCCAGCACTGCAAAAAAAAAACATTACCTTATGAAGGGGGGTTCCTTTCTAATCTTCAAGTGCCGTTTGAAAATATTTTTCACCTATTTCTCTTATCTTTTCAGCTATAAATCAATTTCAGCTGCTTGAGAGAAACATGGGTGCTTGGTGCCAAGACGAAGGGAAAAAATCCTACTGGGGACTGCTGAGCAGCTAAAGAGAAGGAGAGAAAAAGGAAGGAACCCAACAGCAGGGAGGAAGAGAGACAGATGTACACTTACACACAGGTCAGGTAAGGCTAAAAACATGCTACATGCAATAAATTCTGCAGCATTTTGTGCTAAATGATAATATGACACGTGTTCAATGGAAGAAATCCCCTTTCTGAGAGCTGTGCTAATCCCTAGAACTTCATACAGCCGAGACTGTGCACTCCTCTGTCAAGCTACAACATCAGAACAGTCTTTTAAATTTTGTATGTCTCATCCTGTGTGAATTAACTCATTTAAATTGCTGATTCCCTCTCCCTTGCACGTTCACGCATATTATTTATTGTGCTTAAATCACATCATTCTCAAGTGACAAATTGAGGTTGAAAAGATTTCTCACTTTTGACTTGGAATCATCTCCCCTTCCTGCTCAATTCACAAAAGCCAGAGGGAAAGATTTCACCTACTACCTCTTACTTACTCTTTTCAAAATGGCAAATGAAACAGACAAAACCCATTCAGGATTACCGTGCAGAAGAAAATGCTTTTGCCATTAATGTCTGAATCAATACAACAGCAAATGTATTCTTAGATGAGCTCTGGTATTACCCAGCTGGTATCACTATTCAGTAATTAGTGAAACAAACCATATTTTTCCACAATCCAGACTCTGAAGAAACATCAAGGGGTAAAAAGTCTTAGCTATAGGTTTTCTTTTTACTCTTTCAGTGGACAGTCACTGTGTACTTTACTTCACAGAAGAGATTTTACCCACCCACTCTCCTACGCCTTTATTGCCCACTTTCCCCTCACTGCTGCTCCCTTACCTAACTTGACTGCAGTTGGTACCACATAGTTGTACAACAAGGAATTTACAAAAGGGGAATTTATTGCCAAGGGCAACGATACTTAGCAATACTACAAGTGAAACTAATCATGTTAACCCTTACAATGACTGCTGACGCCGAGTACAGCTGTGAGCCAAACTATCACACGGGGAGCCCAGGGTGTCACTATGGCAGCTCAGGAGGTGGAAGAGTGACCCACTGGGAAGTCACTTGGCATCCAAGTTAGCGTGACCAGGGAAAAATATTGTCTCCTGAGCAATGCTTGTACTGACTGAAGGAAAACAAGTCCTAAAACCAAAAAATTTCCCCGAGATGTCCAGATACACCAAGTAAAGAGTCTGTCAAGCCTAGCTGCATACGGTCAGAGCCCGGAGCTGTTTATTTTCTCCATATCACTGGTAAGAATCTTGTCCAAAAATGACACAGAAACCTTTGTTTCATCACTTTCAACAGAAGTTGAAAAATACCCTTTCTGGAGATACACTATCTTCAGCCCAGAAACAACCAAATAAAACACATTCCTGCAGCACTTATTCTTTTCTGTAATCTAGACAATTATTTGTGAAACATCTTCACACCTTGCAGATCTTCCACGAGCTAAAGCTTCTCAGAAAGCTCATCAGAAGACAAAGCTGGAATTAGAGCATGCATCTACAGCAGCGTTTACACTTGGACAAGGAGCAGGCATGTGAAACACCTCCTGATCACTGCAGCAAGCAATCCAGAGTGCAAGACCTGAGCTCCTGCAAATGCCATTAACTGGGAAGGGCACTCCAGCCAACAACGGGAACTCAGACCAGAGACAGCCTGTAGTAAAGCCACCATAACTGTACAGTGCAGGCACTGGATCCTTAGCACAATTTTATATCTGGCTCCACACAAGTGTTCACACACCTGACTGCCTTTCATTTAATACAGGACCGGGTTTGTTTGTTTTTCGTTTGCTTGTTTTTTGAGACCATGTACTCAGGCTTCCTCAGTAACTTAGCAGCCACAAGAACTATAAACTTGTTCACAGGTTAACAGTCTTAGTCACCAGTGGTCTTCTGTAAGCACAGCAATGGACAAATAGTCTCTTGTTTCAGCCACAAAGATGACCCCTGAAGGTCAAAGCAAGAGCCCTTTGCTAAGCAGAATGATAAAGGACATTGTACTGCAGTCTTCATCACTCCTGCTCTTAGAGCTGAGACGATTTTCACTATTGCAATCGTTGGCATGGCAAAATTTGCTAGAATTGAAGTCTGATGATTTTATATATCTCTATACTTCTGCAGAGTCTAAGCTCACCAGACTGTAGAACTGCTATATTTATAGCGAATATTCTTCTAAGGTATTTCTTCACACTGCTAATAATTAAAGATTAACCTACTTAAAAAAAAAAAAAAAAAAAAACAGGAAGTTTTACTTATATATACAGAAATAAAGAGGTACTAATACATGTTCCTAGCCTTCCATGTTAAGAACTGTGGTGTAGGACTGTTGCTCTCGCCTTTTGAAGGTTTTCATGTAATTAAAATCAGAAATACTAAAAATCAACTGTAAAGAAATCATGTTGACATATTCACTGAAATGAAAGGTCCTCTGCAGGTCAGTATTCCAATGCATTTTATTTTGTTTCATTTTAGAACTTCTTTACAATGCCACTGAAACTGCACAGGTGGGCAGGGAAATGAAGGAACAGTCTTCAGAATTATCATCTTCTTGTAATCTTGGAGCCACAGCTAATAGCAACAACTTACGCAGATTAAATACATATCCCTGTTTTATATATGAAATACTCATTTATTGAGGCAAGTTCTTTCACCTGGAATCAACACACTGGAATAAAAAGTTCCTACAGAAGACCATTCCAAGAATGACAATTTTAGTCTTCAAATCATCCCCAGGGGAGATGGCTGGGACAGGAAGACACAGTTTTTGTCTTCTGGAAGAGGAGGAGGGTGGTAAGAAGAAATACAAAAAAAATGCAGTCAGGACAGAGGGGGATTATCAGTAGCAAGCTACTGAGACAGAGAGGACAACTCATGAACTGACAGAGAGATGAGATTAAGCACTGAAAATTTTGAGGGGGGATGGAAGTATGTGAATGTACTTTCACAGGACAGAAATGGTCTATTTTCAGCCTGCTTTTACCACACTGTAAGTTTCCACAGTAGAGAAGAAAATAGCACTGTAGCAGAAAATGATTGTGACCTGCTCAACAAACCTGACCTTTAGCTACAGAATGTGCCAGCGTTATGAAGGAAATGAAGAATCTTAATGAGGCAAGAGGAAAGTCAGTCATCCTAATGCAGCGGGTTGCCCCCAGGAGATCAGCTTGAGAGGAGGATTCACTGTGTTTCGCAACTTTATTTCAATTCATCCTGTTTTATCTTTTAAAGAAAAAGTAAGACTGTTCATAAATTGATACTGTCTACTTTATTTCTTCCTCACATTTATCCTCTGAAGAATTAAATTGAGGAGCCTGAGTAAAGGCTAGGAACAGGGAGATGGCCACCAGTTCTGGCTCAAGGAAGAAGACGTTAACAGATAGGCCAGGAAAACACCTTGACTGATTGAGACAAAACTGCGTCCCTCATATCCACCTCTATACTACAGAAAACTCCTGACAATCCCCTTGTTCCATTTCCTAATAAACTGGAAACTAAGTTAGACTGAGCTGTAACAGGATCAACTACGTTGCTCACATCTCACATCAATCAGACCCTCATGTAAAGGTCATACCTGAATTATGTGGGCCTGCCATCTGCCCTTGAGGACACACAGTTCAGCAACAGAATCATAGAATCTCCAAGGTTGGAAAAGACCTCCAAGATCATCCAGTCCAACCATCCACCTATCAGCAATAGTTCTCACTAAACTATGTCCCTCAACACAACATTTACACATACCTTGAATACTTGCATTAGTGAAAACCAAGGTCTTTTTATCCCCAAGACAGGTCTCATCCATCCTGCTGTGGGGGGAATGTTCCTCAACTTTCACATAATGTCTCCCAAATCATCTGTTTAAATTGACAGGCATGGATGCAAGCCCTACAAAACAGCATACAAACATTAAAATGGTATGGCTGATCACACGCCAGTCCACAAATTTGTTGTCTAGCCCTATTTCCTTTCTTGACATAGACATGGTCATGGGAGACATACAATATGGACACAAGATCCTCCTCAGAAAATTGACCAAAAAACTCTCATGCAGACAGATTACTCCCACATATGGTTTGAGGCTGCATACAGGCACACATTACTGTCAACATTACCATCCATTTCTCTTTTATCTATTGTTTCCCTTTTCTATGTCTCTTTCACAGGCTGTGAAGCAAATCTAAAAATAAAACTCTTTTTTCCTTGAAAATAAGGTTCTTACTGTTAGCCCTTTATAATCTTCTTCCTTTGTTCCCAGTCAGCAGTTCCAACCAAATCTCAATCTGATAAAAGAAAGCTAAAGATGAATGCTAAACATCCTTTGTTTTTGGTTGGTTGTTTGGTAGATTTTTTTCTGTTGTTGTTGTTTTTTTTTGTCTGTTTGTTTTGAGAAAGCGTCTTCTGCAGGCAAGCTGCAAGAATTATTATCATTTATTCAGTTAAAAGATGGAGATAGCTTTGCTGAACGATTGCTGCTTTTTACATTTCTGAAATTGTTAGGTATATTTGTTTGTTTGATGGGGTGGAAATTTTTGTGTAATTAACAACTTGATGAGGCAAGGAATTCCAACCTATCATTTTTCTTTCTGAAGCCTCACTTCCTAGTTTATGCATTTCTATTCCTGTGAGATCATTTTCACATTTATTGATAAGGGGTCTTTTTTTTTTCTCATGGGCAAGGGTGCAGAGCAGAGCTGGCAGATCTTTAAGGAAGTTTTCTTGAGGATGCAAGAGCTCTCTAGCCCCAGGTGCAGCATGATAGGAAGGGAAGGCAAAAGACATATGGCTGAACTGGGACCTGCTGGTCAAACTGAAGAGCATGAAGAAAACACACAGGCAGTGGAAACAGGGACAGTTACCGTAGGAAGAGTATAAGGAAGTTGCTAGGCTGTGTAGAGATGGCATCAGGAAAGACAAGGCCCAGCTTGAACTAAACTTGGCAAGGGGTGTCAAGGACAAGAAGAAAGGCTCCTGTGGGTGCCTCAACTGGAAAAGGAAATTTCAGGATGGCAAAGTAAGGAAAAAAGAAACAATCTCTCCCATTTTTAAGAACGGTAAAAAGGTTGACTTCAGGAACTACTGACCTGACAGTCTCACCTCTGTGCCAGGAAAGATCACAAAGCAGATCCTCCTGAAAGCTATGCTAAGGGACATGAAAGACAGGGAGGTGATATGGAAGAACCAGTATGTCTTCACCAAGGGCAAATCCTGCTTGACCTATCTAATGGCCTTTTATGATGATGTCACTGCATCAATGGACAAGGGAAGAGCCTCTGACGTCACCTATCTGGACTTCACTAAGGACTCTGACCCAGTATCCAACAACATCCTTCTCTCCAAATTGCAAAGATAAGGATTTGATGGGTGGACTGTTTGATGGATAAAGAACTGGCTGCAGGATGGAGTCCAGAAAGTGATGGTCAGTGGCTCAGTGTCTGAATGGAGACCAGTGACAGGTGGTGTACCCCAGAGATCAGTGCAAGCACTGATACTCTTGAATATCTTCATCAATGACACTGACAGTGGGGTCAAGTTCACCCTCAGCAAGTTTGCTGATGACACCAAGCAGTGGGGTGCGGTCAACACACTGAAGGGATGGGATGCCATTCAGAGGGACCTAGAGAAACTTAAGCAGTGGGCTCAGCCGAACCACATGAGCTTCAACAAATCCAAATGCACAGTTTTGCACCTGGGTCAAGGCAAACCCCATTACTACCAGTACAGTCTGGGGAATGAAAGGATTGAGTGCAGCCCTGCCAAAAAAGACCTTGGGGTACTGGTGGACAGTAAGCTGGACACAAGCCATCAATGTGCCCTCACAGCCCAGAAAGCCAGCTGTATCCTGGGCTCAAAAGAAGTGTGACCAACATGTCGAAGATGATCCTGCCCTTCTGCTCTGTGCTGCTGAGGCCTCATCTGCAGAGGTATGTGAAGTCCTTCATACAGGAGAGACCTGTTGGAGTACATCCAGAGGAGGACCACAAAGAATGATCCAAGGGATGGAATACTTCTCCTACAAGGACTGGCTGAATGAGCTGTGGTTGTTCAGCCTGGAGGAGAGAAGGCTCCGAGGTGACCGGATAGCAGCCTTTCAGTATCAAAAGGAGAGCTATAGGAAAGAAGGGGATAGACTCTTCAGTAGAGTCTATTTTGACATAACAAGGGGAAATTGTCTCAAGGTTAAAGAGGGTAGATTTAGGTTAGATGGAATAAAAGCCTTTTACAGTGAGAGTGGTGAGGCACTGCAATAGGCTGTCCAGAGAGGCAGTGGATGTCCCATCCCGGAGACTTTCAAGTCAAGACTGGATCAGGCCCTGAGCAGCCTGATCTAGCTGTGGATGTTCCCGTTCATTGCACGGGAATTGGACTAGATGACCTTTAAAAGTCCCTTCCAACTCTAAGGATTCTATGATTCTATGACTTAGTGTGAGAAGCTGCAGCATCTTTCTTGTTCTTCGCTTTTTAAATACTGAGTCTACTCTAAAGACAGAGAATAGCATATGGATCTTACTATGACCTGTGTTATATTGGAAAGAGATGTTTAGCACGAGTCACTACTGCTATCAGAATGGTGCACGCACAAGTGACAATGTCATGCATAAACTGGAGTACACCTGATTCATTCCCTTCCAAACCACACAGAGGTTAAAATAGCTACAGCACATCAGCAGAACACAATGGGAAAAAAGGTGGTTAAGCATGAGCCACAGTCTCCACTTACAGCTTCATCAGTAGCACAAGGAACAATTCAACTCTTATGTTACATTTGAACATTTTATCCTGTAGTTTCAGCAAACGTAATGGACTGCTGTGGAGCTAGATAATATTTTCACTTCAAGAAATGACAGTTAATAAAGCCAGGTGCCATAATTTGTTCTTTTTCAAAACATGGTTGCAATTTCAAAACTAACAGTGCATCCATTGCTCAAAAAATACATTAATTTGAATCAGAGACATAAGAGTTGACATCTTAGCAATGCAACTAATTTAAAAAGACAAGAGGACAAAATCTACTGGTGGTCTGTATTAGAAATTTACTGTGCAAAAGCATCCATTTTGATGCCCTTAGCTCACTGCCACTGTTTTGTTTTTAGGCCCATCTTCCTACCCTTTTCCCTACCCTCCTTTCCCCCTTCCTCTACTGGGGCACGGGTTGGTGGTTGCCTTCATCCCATTAGTCACAGAAGCTGGCCAAACCAGCCCAAAAACGTTGACAGTCTTCTACCAGTACTCAGACCCAGCAGTGCACGCTGCAGGCTGCTCTGAGCAGTTTCCCTCCTGGTAGAGCCCAAGAGGACTCAGCAGCAGGTACTGCAGGGTTGCTGAATACAATGTGGTAGGTACACCATGCTCTTTTGAGACACTTTACTTGATAGAATACAAGCAGAGATGCAGCAGCACAGCCTTAACTGATGAGCCACATGGAGCCTGAACTCCGCAGGTCATTTTTTTTTTTTTTTTTTACAAATACTGGATACCAAAAGTTAAGTGAAATCCATCACATGCCCTGTTTATGATGATGGTTTCTGTTTGCAAAGTTTTCTTTTGTGTTTGTTTTTTGCAACATCCAGTCTCCCACAGGAAGACTGGCCAGCAGTGAAAGTTTCAGTCCTTGTTACTTTTGAAAACTTATCATTTTGTCTCATATTTTAAGAGCCAAAGATTGCTTATGTAAATGTTCATGAAGATCTCAAATATTAAATGTCTAAGTAACATAATGGACCGAAACAAATCTATTTTGTCTAACCACCCCAAAATTTCAGCTAAATACTTTCTATTCTTGCAGAAGCATAACAAAGACAGAAAGTAATCCAGAGCCTTGAGACATGCTTAAGATCACTTCCAGTCCCTCCAGGTTTCTCCCAGTTTGATGCCAACAAGATTCCACTACAAGCAATATATAGTTGCCATACATTGCAATATAGGCCAGCAGTACAAAGATGGTGCATACATAACCTTTATAGAGATGGGCCACAGCACCCTCGAGATTCAGAGAGGCAGAAATTTTAGGCAGATACTTAAAACTCCTCAGGAGCTGACAGCCAGCCAGATCTCTCTGACCAATAAAAGGAAAAAAAAAAAGTCTTCCCTCTGCAAGCTCCTGCTCACCCAAAGTCCCAGCATGATGAGACTGGTGGAATTCATGAAATAAAAATAGCATTTTTGACAATTGTTACTGCTGTCAGCTCTCCAGAGTCACAAACAGCTCTGTGAAACAGTGGTGAAACACTCTACTGCACGAACAGAATTTGTTAACCAAGTGTCAATTACAGGACCAAAAACTTACCCGCCTATCTACAGCTGTCATCACATAAAATCTGATGATAATTGGGTTGAGCAGATGAGTAAAACAGGGTAGAATTTGACCTGCCAAACCTCTATTATTTGTGATGTTATTCACTGAATAAAATACAAATTGACTTTCCAAGTCTAATGGGCAGGAATGCAGACTTCAACTAAAGAAACAAAACCGTTCACTTAACACTGTCCAAAATTTAAATTGTTATAAATAAGAAGTAAACATGTTGCCCCTAAATTCTTGTTTTGAGCCACCAAATACAAGTACACACATAGTAAATCCAGGGAGAGAGCAAAAACCTAGAGCTCAACCTAGCAATGTCAATAAACACTGATAAAGATGCCATTTTCAACACTTTTTACAGCAGCCGCTTTTCAAAGATGACATTAGCAAACAAAAAGAAGATGTGAGTACCTTGCACATCCTGGATGTATTCACAGTTAATGAAGTTTTCCTTTATAGACAGTACGTTTTTAAATTATCTTTACAGTGCTATAAAATGAATATGAGTATTATTTTTCTTAGTGATATCATTTCTACAAGTTCTGAAACACTGGTCTATTTATCACACAATGCACATGCTTCTCAAATCATCTGTTTTGCTTGACACTTGTGAAGCAATTTCTGATAAGCAGTCAACAAGGATCTGGGGGCACGTGAGCTCAGGCTGCTCTGCACTGCGGCAGGACAGCACGTGTGTGCTGCCAAGTGAGCACCACAGCACCACTACCTTCCTCTTTATAGAGAAGTCACGTGTTTTTGACAGTCTCTGCACTGACAAAAGACATAATATACCACTATTGCTGAAAAATAATAGTGTCTACCCCCATCTGCACTGGGGAATGTTGCTTGCTAGGCAGAGCTCCTACACAGCCCTGTGGGTGGTCTGCCCAAACATACCTCAACTAGAAAACAAGGCATCTCTCAACACAGAAATCCAAAAGCAAGAATAGCAATGCCTTGCCTTTTCTACAGCCTGAAATTTTGTCCCTACTTTCCACCAGTTCTTGCCTTCTTAACTTCTATATATCTCATTAGATGTACCAAACAACTCAGTTTAGAAATGGCAAGGTTATCCCCAGTCTCTGAATTCAGCTAATTCCAAACCAGAGCGATCTGCCTCCAAACTCAGTAAGCCAAAGTAATCTTTGCCTGAATGCAGCAGTCGCCTATGAAACTCTTATTTCCCTCAGTTTCAGTTCCTTTCTCTTCAGTCACCAGACACATGCCTGATCCATTATTGTCCTGTGAACACAGCATCTCCTGAGGTGACCTTCTCCAGCCAGATCCAGCTCTGGCAGAGCCAATGCAGAATGGACAGTCAGCAAATCCGGTCACACAGGTCTCGTTGCTAGAACTTCAACAGGATACAACAAATCTAACAAACGCGTGCCAGTCTAGTGCAATTGCTCTGTATGTCAATCACAACTACCTCAGTTATCCACATAATTAAAACTACACTGGGAGCTGAAATCCCAAAGGAGACAATGTAAGTCTCCCATCTACATACTGAAAATTACACCACTCTGCTTTAATTCCACGTAACAAATCACATAGAACCTAGAGAGCACAACTTTAAAAACCAAGAAAGTGGTTGTTGAATAACTGTAGACTATAAAAATTGAAGAAAATCTATGCAAGGGAAATTTTCAAGTTCTAATGCCACCTTGACAATAGAGATTCTCCAAGTTTAGATTTTGCTGCCTACAGACAGAGAGGAAAATCAAGACCATTATCCACAGACCAACTTTAATCTGTATGAATAACCAAACTTCTTTCAAAACGCTCTTGCGCAAAACAGTTCTTGATGATTAATTTGTAATTACCATGCATTGTTATCAACTTGCACATAATAGGCTGATTCATTATGCCATTATTTACATTGATTTTATGCGAGTTATTTGTCCAGGCTCCTTACAATGAAATAGATCATTCCTAATGCTGCGTTTCTTTTTCTTCCTTTACGTGTCTTAATTGGAAAAATTAGGGAGAAAAGAAGCTATTTCAAAGATTAAAAATCAAATTCAGATTGAATTCATGAAATTGTTATTTTGTTCTAATAAATTAATCACAGTGGAACTACAGTATCAGGTACATTCAAGTTGGAAAATAGCTACTAAGTTACTTACTTCACCCTTCAATTCCTTAATCATCAGGAAATACCTACCCTTACCAATTACTTTGTTTTTCACAGCCCGACTCTTTGCATTCTGCTTATTTCATGAAATACCTTCTTGCGGATCTTCAAACGAGTTTTTTTTCAGCACTGAAGAGGAAAACCAAGAGCTGCCATTCAGAAACTGCATTCTGCTGGCAAAGTGCTTAGTTCAGTTTTCTTTCCCCAATTTTAAGGAATATATATTTTTAAATTATTAATGTTATTCTTCTCTAATGGCTAAATTTAACTGTTTTTACTATATAGTGATTTAATATAACTACTTTTATTCTAGAACACGGTGATATGAGAAATGGATAGACTCACTTAGTGAAAGTAAGGGTCTTGCCCTTTGGTTCCCCAAACTTCAATAACTC
>JAOWBP010002559.1:392173-414396 GCA_028571105.1 Tragopan temminckii
AAATAAAATAATTTGCAAAAATTCTGTTTTTTGTTTGTTTTTAATATAAACTAATCACTTGGCACTAAGCAGCAGTTAGGCCCCTAATGAGAAATACATCAAATGGTCAATGTCCCAGTTCACTTTAGGTAATACTGTTGAATTAGTGCCTCATCGTTAATTATAAATGTTTCTATTTAAAACACTGCAATTAGAGAGGAGTAAGGATGGAATAAGTAAGTGAAATTGGACAGTCATCCTCCCAAAATCTGTTCTTCCTGTTCAACTGCCATAGAAATCACACAATAATCAGGTACGTTCAGGAGAAATTTCCTCCTTTCTGCTTGTCAGAAGCATTGCTTGTAGGGGTCCTTTCTTCTCTGCTCTATTTCAATAGCTCTGTAAAACGTGAAGGAAGACAGAGATCCGAAACAGCTAAGCAAGTAACTCAGATAATAAAAGAGTCAGTCTGGTTTACCCCGGATCCTATATATTGGACTGTTTCCATGTTAGTTAAAAATATTATGCTCTATATGTTTTGTCCAAGACTACTAAAGCAGTTCTGCATATCACACACAGTTCTTCAGCAGGGGTGCTGCCAGTGGGTGACGAAGGATAAAAATTAGACACAGAGCTTCCAGATTAAGCAAGGAGTTGCAATGGTGCTCCATGTACAGCCGTTGAGAAAGGCCAGCCTCCTGTCTCTCACCTGTGTATCAGCTCAATGCTGACCCTTCTAGCAGCCCCAAGGCCCAAAGCTGAAATGGAGACCAGTGTGCCCTGCTTCACAGAACACAGCTCTGGAGGGAAGTGCCCACCACTCTTCCCAAAGCAGAATTACACATCTGAACAAGAGCTCCTTTAATCAGTGCCCAAATTGTAACATTATTCCTTAAGGGTAGCATAGAGAAAACTTCTTACTGGCACCCACAGCATGAAGGAACTCAAACACACAGCATACCCATTGCATCCTATGCAAACCATTAACTCAGCTCGGTAGTCATTGCAAAAAATAAAAATAAAAAATAGCAGAGCGTAGCTAGAAGACTAATTCCTTGCCCAGAAGAAGTAGGCATGCTTCCTGACATTGACAAGGTGGGAGGGTAGTGCTGATCAGCTTGCTGGCAGACAGGATATATGGCGTAGATGGTTCAAAACCAAAGAAAACACAACATCGTGTGTAAACAATTACTGCATCTGTGGCAAAGTCTCAAGTAAATGGGTTTGTCTGCCTTCTGGTACTTAATTAGTATGCTCTGTTCAGTACATACTGTGTCCCCAGTAAGCAGTGCCTCCAAAGCAAATTAAAATGAGCATAATAAATCTTCCTTTCTCTCTGAACACACAAATCTCTCTCTATATTTATATACACAAATATATGTATGTGTACGCTGGAAGAGACGGAAGAAGAAAAATAAAGTTGTAGGAGGAAAGCAGAGCAGCAGCCATCATGCTCATTCTTTCTCTTTCTGAGAAATTAGTTTAGCCAGGCTGTAGATAGCCTGATAGCCTGCAAGGCCAGAGCTCTGCAAGTAAGTCAGACCGGGTAATGTTTTAGTTATCTCACAGCTTCATCCTTTTGCAGGTCAGTTAATTGTACTTCCATACTTGAGAAAAAGGAGCAAAACGTAAACCAAGTCACGTCACTTCTGTATGCAGCAGTATGTCTATTTTACCACGTCAATGATTTTAAGCAATTAAAGTACATTCCACGAGTAAAGCTACACCTTTTATCTACAAGTCTTTTAGGAGACATTTATCTATCTGACTTCAGTGCGAACACGCTGCAACACTTGAATGTTTTCTTACAAGACCTTGGAAATAGCAAGAAGTTTGGACCTGCACACATTAGCATCCTTGTGCCTTTCAAAATGGCCACGCTGTACACAACAGTGCTCATCCAGCAAGAAAAAAATGACACCAGGCTAAGGCAGAATAGTTTACAAAAGCAGTGAGAGACAAAGTGTGACACACAGCTTGTGTTCGTAAAAATTCATAAGCATTTCAAGGGCACTCCTAAAGGAATTATGTAGATGCTGCAACAAATTCTTATATAATATAATTAAACACCAAAACCTGCAATAGTAAAATAGCATTAAGGGACAGATTTTCATTGCTGTAGTAGTGGCAGATTGCAAGCAAAGATCCCATTAAAGGTAATGGGAGCTGAAGTTATAATCCACTGTGCAGAGCGTCGAAAATAATATCCCTGTGGCTTTGGCTTAAAGTAGCAGAGTTAAGGCAGCAACCTTATTTGTAATTCTCCCCATTGTGTGCAGATAGCAGCCCTGACAATGCCCGTGATTCCCCCCTCCCTCTCCAACATATTTTCCACAAATCCACAATGCTTGAGAAGAAGGGAGAGAGGGAGGGAGGATCAGGCATCCTATATATAGCAACTGTGTATTTTCTTTGCTTTGGTAGATTTAAATCAAGTCTTTAATTTATTTTACCATAGTCAGTGGTTAGAGTAAAGGACAAGAACTGAGCACTCTGATATTCTGCACTTCATATCCATGGGTACACCACCTTTGGACTGGGCCAGCCGTGCTGCTAGCACAGTGAAGGTGCAGCACCCTTCTATAAAATCACCCTTCACCTTTTTCAAACTCTTCTTTTCAGCTGTAACAGGTTGTGCTTTGTCAGTTCAGCTCTTTCAGAAGATGGCCAGCTTTAACACAGCAGATGGCCATAACAAGTAAATGCTGAAATCCAGCTCCAGTCCAAATCTGCAGTCTGGGGGCTGTCTCCCACCTTTAAAATTAGAGTTGAAAGTGATGAAATAAAAACCAGTCCTCATGCGTAACCACGCGAAAGATTCTTTTTTAATTAATTTTAATTTGGAGGTAATGTCTAGATGCTGCTAGAAAAGAGCCTTACCCATGCTGAGACAGGAGATGGGCTTTCAGACCTCCATGTGGTTGATGGGATGGACTGTGCCCCCTGCAAGCTTCTAAATGGCACCAAATGAGGGGCACCGGGAGGCAGGTCTTTCATTCTGAGGGACTTCAACAGTATTGCTGCTACAATGGACCAATGCTTAAGTTTCATAAAAGAGGGAATATAGTGGATAAGAACCTACTAAAATACACTTTTTTTGTTGTTGTTATTTAACAGTTCAATTACAAAACCCATGGTATTTCTAATGCATAAATTAAATATACCACTTATATCATGATATTAGCAAAAGATACCATAAGCCCCAGATATCTCTTCCTTTGACTAATTCATGCTAAAGTGTAGCTATGAAATAACAACAGGAAATATTTAAATACCTTACTCAGCAGTGAGAAAAATCTCTAGCAGAACTTACCACTACTGGATGAATATTAATCAGATATTAAGAGTATCAAACAATTTAACTAATACGTGTTGGCATTACTGAGGGTTAAAATGTCCTCTGATTCTTTATTTTTTTTTTTAAATAAACAAATAAGGACAGATGTCTCTCTTTCCTTGCACTTTCAGATTAATTTGACCTACTGTGGATATTATAAAAAAAATCTAACAAAAAATCCTGTAACTCAGCTTGTCATGCTAAGCACCTGGTGGGAAGGCAGGGCCAATCCAGGGGAGCTCAGCTGTGTTCAATGCACCTGAATGACCAGAATGGCTGGAGCCAGGATCCATCCCTTCCCAGACCTCATTTAAGGGTTTGCAGCTGTGAGTAAGCATTTCTACTACACCCATCCAGCCATGGCAGAGAATTAATTCCATTTTACCTCAACGAAAACAGACACGTGCAGGCACCTATAAACTTGTGCCTGGTTCAGCAGTAGCTCTGCTTGCACAAACCACCTAGTGAATCTGTAGTAGAATAATAAGAATTACTGGCTTCTGTTTTTATGTATTATCCACTCAACAGTAATGATTTTACATGAAAACTTCTTCTTGCTTAGGACTTTCTTGATCTGTTTATACAGTGCTAAGCATAATAATAGCTTTCTGGCCTTCAAATGATAATTTTTGGCATTACTGCAATGCAGATTATGATAACAATTAATTATGTGATAAGGTCTGAATAAATTATTTTGAATATATGAAATGATTCTGGTGCAGATAAGCAAGTTCTAACACAACAGAAAGAATAGCTCAAGGCAGAGCACATGGAACAACATAATCATCTCCACTCAAGGAATAATCATCTAGACAGGTTTTGAGGAGAAAACTGACCTTATCAAGTATGTTTCATCTTTGTAGTACTGAACCACAACCAGGCAAGTAAATATTATGGTCCCAAATAATCAGAATTATTGAACGCCTTGGTTTGGAAGGGACCTTAAAGCCCATTCAGTTCCAAACCCCTGCCATGGGTTGCCAACCACCAAAAAAAAAAAAAAAAAAAAAAAGGAAAAAGAGCTAGCAATAACACAGAATTAGGAGACCTATAGAGGCCTTGTCTCCAATAAGGAGAGGGAGGGAAAGGAGAATTCATGCAGTCAGGTAAAAGGATTGCTGCACCTACATTTCTTCCTCCCCTTCGATCATCATAACTAAAATTCAGGAACCGGGAAGTCAGAATGAAAGTTTCTAAACCAGCACTCAATAGAGCTAACAAACACCATTTTCGATGCAGGACATTTTTGGTTTTGCTACACAGTTCAAGGCACTTTCATACTCTTATCACAAACTAATTGCCAATAGAAAATAGACATCATTGAGTCTGAGTAGGACAATAGGAGTTTTTTAAGGCAGTCTTGGCTTCTGTCATTTCTAAAATGTCAGAGTCCTTTCTGTCCAGGGGATTCAAAAGCCCATTCAAAACACAGATATATGTGACCTGGGCTCATTTCCCAGGGAGAATACTAGGAATACACCAAACCTGTTAATCCTCTATAGAGAAAGGGTCAAGTACAAAGTCATGTTTTACTTGAAGTTTGTTCCCTCCTGGAAAAAAAAAAGGTTTTTCAGATGAACTGGAAAAAAAAGGAGGGAATAAAAACTGTACTATATGTACTAAGTCAGAGACAAAGTCTATAAATATCACCATGAAAGGATGAGAGAGTTCTCTGATCTTTTCCAAGATACTTGGGACTATTATTTCACTTTCTACATTGCTTCTGCCATTAACTGTTCATTAATTGTTTGACTGTTCACTGCTGTTGCCTTTTGGGATCTCTTATCATACTCTATTCTTAACACAAAAAATATGAATTACAAATGAAGCAGCACAAAATTCATGTGTTATTTTTTAAATAAATGATACTTATAACATTTACAAAGCCAAGGTTCAAATCCTGCATCCAGAAAAGCAAATGGCAGAACAAGACACTTCATCCCATTTTTGGTACAGCTTTATCATTGTGCTTCAAAATTGACCAAGAAGGCTAAGAAATCAAACAATACAAATCCAATCTTTTAGTGTTCCAGGTGGCACTTGCTATAACAGATGCAATAATTACTGATTATGTCACTGCCTATGATCACAAGGCAGCAAGGCTGACTCACAACTCATCTCATATAGACAACTAAAAAGAAAACAATTTTCACTCTTCCTTCTATTTTGAAGATTGCTGAAGCATTATTCACCGTGATATCAGTGAAGAGGCTAGACTCTAAAACTGAAAGTCTTCATAGGCTGCTATTAAACCCTGGGTGATTTGTTTGCAGGGTATGCAAACAATATGGGTTCCAATCTCCAGGTTCAAATGTAGCACTTGAATGCAGTATGTGCCCACAAAGAGCATTAATCTATTCAGTCTTTCAAATGTTTTTGAATGGATGAGATCATGGAAACATTAATCATTAGTTTAATTAACTATTCTGACACGAAATTAAATTGTTGCTTCATTGTTTTTTTTTTAATTTCAGCAGAGACCTATTTTAAAATTAATCGTTCAGTATCCGTATTAAACAGAAAGAATGCATATAAATTGATAAAGTCCTACCCATTGTAGGTCTAGAGCTACATCATCACTACCACATAAGTCCACTCTATCAAATTTGTGCTTCAACAAATAACCATTTCTAACCATTTCACACAGCACAAACAGACTACAAGAACTGCCAATCCTAAGATTTAGATTTGCAAATGGAAAAGGAAATATGCAAGGTGATTTGTCTCATATATCACTAGCAATGCCTGAAGAAGACCTGACTGGCAGAGTAGTACTCGGTTCAGTAGCATACACTGCCTCTTGCAGAAGCCTGTGCATCACTGTGTTGGACTTCCACCATCACAGCATAGTTAAACTGCATCATAGCCAGTAGTCCACAGAACAAATACAGAATACACTAGGAGAAGTTATATGGTCTAAAATGGCAAGCACTTCAATGCAATAAATATCTACACACTAACAGCTACTGTGAGCACTGCAAGAAAAAAAACACCTGTTTGGTAAACCTCCACAAAGAAAGGTTCACAGTTAAAACATATTAGTATTCCCACTATTTTAGAACAAAAGTATTCTGAGGGTATGTCCCCTTCTTCACCATATGTTGAGTTTAGACTAATGACAGCAAACCTGACTGTAACAACCAACACGTCTCTAATAAGCCCGGTGCCTACCTTCCACATTTGGTTTTATTAAAAGCATCAAGAAGCAGAGGGGAAGACCAGAATAACAGTAAACCTCTCTGTTCTTAGTACCACCAAAGCAAACGGAGACAAGCAGTCACACAGTAAATACTAAATTAAACAACAGAGATTCATTCCCTACACTCAAAAGAGTTTCTTCTAAAAATGAAACCGTCAGCATTGACTATAAATGTTTATTATTGATCTTTGGGGACCTGCAGTTCTTATAAAGTACTAGAGACTGCAAACTCTCTATTTTGGAAATCAAGCATTGAGCATTTTGATAGCAGAAGACAAGGGAAATAAGTCATTTCTTTTTTCTTTTTTATTTTTTTAAACTATATCCTTATTTTACAGCTCTCCTTTCATCAGAGCTTCATTTGAAGTTTTTAGTCTCCCTTGTATTAAAAAGAGTTCTGATTCTGCAGGAAACACTCTCAGTGGGAGGTATCTTATAAATTAATACATAAAATTCAGGACACCTCTTCCAGTGCAAGAGAATAATCTGAAATAATTTAAGGAATGAGATTCAAGAAGGCTAGAGAAAAAAAAACACAGTAGTTCTCAAAACTGGAGAATGAGTTAGAACAGGAAATACTGGTTAAAAAGCCTGAGATCATGCAAAACCCTGGTTCTGGTCTCAAACCCAGACTAAAGGTAATCAAGATGGCTCACAAGCCTTTCATTGAGCTAGAAGAAAAAGTCTTCTTTGAAGTACACAGAAACAGACCTTCCAATCTGATTTTCAAGCTTTTGTTGTAAAATTGCATCCAATCATGTTACATAAATCATAGGATTAGAGCTTCTGGCTACGTCTGATTGGGAAGAGAAGCAGCTCTACCACATTGGGTATGCCTGTGTTGCACATGGGCTGTGGCAGAGGCACTGGACTTCCCAGAAGGAAGCCAATTCATCTGCCAGGCTGTGTGGTTATTTCTTCAAAAATACATGCAGGATGTTTTAAAGTCAGTGACGTGCTATTCTGACATTACTGTCATACGCGCGGAAATCTGGAATGGAAAATCAAGCAGGTGTGTAACCTCGTGTGTTCCAGCTCAGCTAATAAACCTCACTGAGCTGAGCTGGAGTCAATTATTTCAGAGCTTCCTTGGCATCTGAAAGTACCCCAGAGGTCAGCTTTGACAAGGAGACAACAGAATAGCATTGCTGAATGGAAACCAAACTGCAGGGAGATCATACAAGGTTACTCTCTGTGCTCACCGGAGTCTTCTGCTGTGAACTGGGGACACTCACAGAGTGGGGCATGAATCGCACTGTAAAGCAGGCTGAAAGCAGGAGACTGACCTCAGCAGCTGAGCAGCTACATCCTGAAATGGTTAATAAAGGCAGCGTCTTTCTTAAAGCCAAGTCGATCCTCAAAACAAACAAAAGAGGTGGTCACAGGTCCTAGTGCATCTGTAATTTGGGCTGCAGGCCATTCCCAACTCTGCGGCAGAATTTCAGCCCCAGTACTGGCGAAGGACCTGCTACCAAACACACGAGGGCTGTGACCCTGAGGCCATGGCTGGGACAGCACACAAAGGGCATCTGTGGTCCACAGCACAGGGGGGATCACCCCCTCGGGATGTCAATTAGGGCTCAGTTCGCAGCAGGAAGAAACAAGGCACACTCAAGTACAAGAGGAACCTAGAAGACAATGGCTGTATTCTGTATTTTGAGACATAAATTACTGACACTGAGCTGAAACAACAGGGTGTATACAGGTTGTAGCAAAGTAGAAGAGAAGATGTATAGCACAGACCAGGAAATAGCTCCTCAGATTTGTTCATCAGTCGCTGCAGATTTACATGCCGTGTTTTTCAGACAGGAAGCAGCAGCTGATGCCATCGCATTCTCCACTTCTGATTCCTGTGAATTCCTACTAGGTTAAATTCTGATTTAGTATTTGATGTACTGTGAAACGACGATAGATTCCAGCTCTAGCCAGGCAAGAAGCCAAGATAGCTGGATTGTGAGAAGTATGGGTATTGGCTCTGGTTTTGAAAATTTAACACATTTTAACAGTGGATTTTCAAATAAAATACATTCATGTCATATCAAAGCAGAGCATTATTAGGCTTCCTCCACAAGCGTACTGCAGAATGCAAATGCCTGACTTGATCCTAATTGCAGCAAAAAGAGACAAATGGCTCCTCACATTAATAATACCCAAAACAGAGTAACTGCTTAAACTGCATCTAGGAACAACCTGAGAGTCAGCACAATTCACTGACTGCAGTGAATGTGAAGGAACAGAGAGACAAGCCCTTGTCTTGGTTGTCTCTGAAGATTTAAAGTCATCTCTAAGCACAGTATTCCCAAGCGCGGAGTAACATTTTGCTGTGATGAAGGTTAACTCTGGCAAAACTGGACCAGGAACAACAACGCGGCCCATTTATCTCTAGATACTGTGGAGGACTTGAAAATGAAGTGGAACAAAAAGTTCAAGATTTGAAGCACAATTCCTGTGTTTCAAAGCTATTTCCGTCATGTCATAGTGATGTTTTGAGAAGGCAAGATTATTTCTTCCTTATCTGGGGCAGCACTTTCTAATCCAACCCTTGCCTGAAGTAACAGATCAAGCAGACAGGGCTGTTTCCCATCCACATACCTTCAAATCACACAGCTCCCACTGCTTCTTCAGCTTTCCTTTAATGCTTTCAAACATATGCGTGACTTTTGCTATGGTCTGGATATTTCCAGAAGGAAAAAACACAGAAATAACTACTGGGATTTATTTTTTTTTTTTCCTGAAAAGATTTCATTACAACTGCCATGCCTTTCTGTATGAGAAGCAACATCTTAAAAATATGCTTCCCTATAGAATACCTAATTATAACTACTAAAATAGCAATCTTGTTTGCTTTGATCTTTCTAATAGCTACACATTTTAGGCACTATATTAATTGTATATTCAAGCACCATTAACAAGAGTGTTTTTTTCCTATCAATTTTCAACTACCAAATCAATTTTCATAGTCACCTTAAAGCAACATTCTAGGAGTTCCCAGTATTTTAGCCTACAAGTGATGTAGTGGAAATCCTAAGTCACAGCATGAACCAGTGGTTGAGCACCTGTTGGGAAAGCAGGACCAACCCACTGGAGCTCAGGTGCAAGCAATGCACTGAGTTACCAGAAGGGGTGGAGATTTTCAAACGGATTGTAATAGATACTTCAACTGAAATGGGGTTTCTACACAATTTTCCAGCAGTTTTTCCCTCAAGAAGGGGGATAGCCAAATGCAGCCTGCCAGCACCTCAGCACCACGCTTCCTCCTGATCACACTCCAGCTGAACCAAAACCAGCCCTGGCAATATGTGGCCTCCACCTTAAGCACAGCCAGCTTTCCTGGTTGTTCAGTGTGGAGGTAAGATCAGTGAGATGCAAACACATACTGTAATTGAGGTGGTTAATGGAGGTCTGCTAGAGGACACCAAGAAAATCAGAGAGGAGTGGTGCTCTGACCAAGATCCTGTCACTTCTACATGATTAAATATTTTCACCCGTCTCCCTTGTTAATTTATGACACTTGAATTCAAACATCCATCAAGAACGCACAACTTTTTCATTATGAAATAGTTATCTTCACATCAAAATAGTCAAGACTATGAGTAGCTCTCTTTTTACACGTTTGAGCATAAAATATTTACTAAGGGTCATAATAGCATTTCGGGAACAGTTTGGACATCAGGAAACAACGGCAGCAAATATTCCTTCCCCAAACAGCAAAAAAAAAAAAAAAAAAGCTGCTTTTCCCAGCTACCAGCAGAGATCCTGAGCATTATTTGATTCATATTTTCTCAAATTTTTCAAACTGCAGTCCTATTAGCAGTCATAAATTTGTTGATGTTTCAAAGCCCAGACGTGACTTCTGGCATCTTAAAATCCACATCAGTAGTGAACAGAGGTCAAACTGCATTTTATTCAGAGAAGGAAGACCAGAATGAGCGTGGGGAGGCCAGCACAACATCCCTGTGATATGGCCAGAGTCCTTAAGCTCTTCCCTTCATTGCAGGAACAGACTGCTGATAAAGTCAAGTGACCTGGATTTCCACAGGACACGGAAAAAGCAAGGAAAGATTCTCCCTGTAGCATTTCCCAATCCCTTCCCAGTAAAGTGTGTTAATGCAACAAATTAACATTAATGTTGTGATCAGCAATTTAACCAGATTCCTTATCAGCAATTACTTATCCTATCAGCAACACCCACAGTCAGCATTTTGTGCAGCATTCCTTTCATACATACAAGAGGAGTAAGGTCTGACCAGCTGTGCAGAAATAGGGCTTCCAAGTAAATCATTTACGTTAATCTAGAGAGATGCTCCACTGTTTCCAGGAATACATGGAGCAGGAGGATGTGGCAGGACAGCAGCCCTAAACCACCTCTCTTATAGGTTAAAATCATAAGGAAAAGTTAATTTGCTAAGCCAGTTAGGAAAATAGACAACCATTTTCCATATATTTTCTAATAATTTGCCAGAGGTATTTTTCCTCTGTCTGCATATCTAGAATTCTGAACTCACACAATTGTGCTTGCAGGCTTGAAAATAAGACTCTTTCGTTTTCTTCATTACAAAGTTAAAGGCCTTCTTTGTTCTTCCTCTGTGTGATTCATTAAAAAGGGAGAACTTAAGTTTTCCTTACAATAGAAGTAAACTACAGAAACTACGAATATCCCTGAAGCAACCCTATGTGGAATCCGTTGTTATCAGATAGATATTTCCCATAGAAACACTCCCACAGTGAAAGAGAAATAGCTTCTCATATCGTAAGCTAAAAGAACTTGAGAAGTAATACAAAACACAATAAGAGAATTTATTTCTAGCAGTGCATTTCTGAAGTATCTGTCCTTTTGGAGATGCGCCACAGTTTCCTAAAGGGTTTGTATTAAAAAGACTAAAAACAGCATGTTTCTTCAGGGCTTTTATCAGACTTCATTTCTGACTGAATTTCCAGAAATGTGTTATTCCATAGAAAAAAAAAAATATTGCTACACAAAATATTAGCTTTAGGTAGCAGACTAGACCTGCCACTCTACTACTGTGCTTATGTGGTACCTGAGCATTCAGAGGAGAAAAATGATTTGGCTCTCCTGTTGGACAATTAATCTCTGCCCTCACAGCCTCTCCTCCTCTCAATCATGATTGAGAGCTGTGTGTAAAATGTGTCTGTATTTCAGTGACAACTATTTTTAAGGCTCTAATGCCACATGTGCTTGCACAGACACAACATCTCCATTTACATTATGAACAAAACCAGAATGTTTCCTTCCATCCCATTTTCAGTACTCAGTACTCCCATTTCTGTAGTTTCTTACCCTTCTTGTGAGCCCTTGCCTAGGGATCTGGCTAGTGCACCAGGCTGTGCTAAGAAGGAGAAAGCCCTTAATCGATGTCTGCTTCCCCCCACAGCGATTTCTCTCTCTCTGGCCTTCTAGTACATATCCACTCCTTTATAGCACTCTGAAGTTTCTGTCATCCAACACAGCAGCTGGTATTTCAACCACCTTACATTGTGACCTGTCCCTCTAGCAATGCTCTTCAGCCTTGCTTTCATTCATTCAGCATCTCATCCCCATCCAGTTCCCTGCCCCCAACCGGCCTCTGGCAGCCAGCCTGTTCCTTATAGCAAATTCCACCTTCTCACTCATAATCTTAGTAAGGTAAAACAAAAGAGATTATATTATTTGCCACCCCTATCCAGACTACTTCCTTGCTTCAGCTCAGAACATGAATTAGGGAGTAGGGTCTAAAATAGCACTTGAGTAATTCCATTATTATACCAAACCAACCAAACCAACAAAGTTTTCCACACTTTAGATGGCTCTTTTTTGTTTGATTATTCAAACCTTATCTAGGCCCTCAATTTTTTGTAATAATCTTCACTGATCAAGTCAAACAAGATATTTTTCAAGTTGTCTCTCCCGCAGTGCGTCATTCCATTCTTATCTTTTATGGAACTGAAGCACATTTTGACAACACTCGTGCACATTCATTCTTGGATGCCACTAACACAATACATTTTCAGCCTTCTGTGTGCAAAGCCATGCTGCTGCACAGAGGAGAATGTCAGTTAACTGGGAACCAGTCGGAATGAGGCACTTCACAACGGTGCAACCCAGGCCAGGACCTTACATCAGAGCTAAGCTCATCCATCGCCCCGCTCTGCAGCATTCAAGAGAGACATCTGCTGGCAATAAAAGGAAATCATCATGACTATCACGAGGCACTAGGCATTTAATTATGCGGATGTATACTTAACCATGAAAACGAACTATTCGGGGCTAATTAGGAATATCCCAATCTGCTGAAATCATACATTTACTTTCATTACACCATTTTCCAGATGCATCCTGTTCCATTTACGATGCATGTCATCTGTTTATGTTGGATATGATTTGTTACATTACACTGCTTCACAAAGGTTTTCACTGAGATGCAGCTTAATACAAGCAGCATTTATTTACCACAGGGATCGCACATCCCTCTTGAAGTTTGAGCATGCAACCCAAGT
This sequence comes from Tragopan temminckii, assembly GCA_028571105.1. Lineage (NCBI taxonomy): Eukaryota > Metazoa > Chordata > Aves > Galliformes > Phasianidae > Tragopan > Tragopan temminckii. Next base: position 405,184 of record JAOWBP010002559.1, read on the forward strand.
GCAAGGTATTCTACAGCTACTGATCCTCTAATATTCCTGAGGTGAGGACAGGATGCCATAAAATAACTAATTAATGTATCTCAGTTATCAGTAAAGGATTGGTTTGCTTCAGCATTCTTATTTTGAACTTTATCGAGAGCAAAAGAGGAAAATGAGCCACAGATGTCATAACATTTATGACTGTGTGGTGGAGGACGTTTCAAAGAAACAGCAAAGCACAGAATTAGTCATTGCTACTGCAGGATTGACGATGCAGCTAACTCACATTTTATTCCATCTAATTTTTAAGTTTTCCATTCACAAAGCCATTTCTTTCAGCCCTTCTCAGGAAATAGCCCGCTGTCCCACCACCCTGCAGCAACACGGGGGAAGGTGCCCGTGAGTGACAGTCACACTGCTCTTTCCCACAGTTTGTCTCTGGGTCTTGAGAAAGCACCTTCTTAACATAAATATGTAAATAAAAACACTCTATGCTTCCTTATTTCTATGCTTCTCCCTCTTTGTTCCCTTCTCCAATTATTTCCATACAAGTCACTTTCACAAGACTGCCTTCTTTGTTATTTTTCTGAGCTGGTGGCCATAGCATTAAATTCTTCACTGTATTTGCCTCTTTCTCCCCTGAAGTGTGTGGCTAAGTTAGGTGCCCTTTCTGCATTCCTTGTAAAATTCAGTCTTTAAGAAAACAACAGAGGCACCCCAGAATTGAAAGCTCATCCTTCATTGCATTAGGGTATGTGAACAATAGAAGGAATTGGAGAGATAGGAAAAGCGTTACATTTTTGAGAAGCAGTGGAAAAGAGACAATAACAAGACCTGCCTATGGTAAAAAGAAGCCCTAGAAAGAATATAAACGCTTTAAGGTAAATGTATATTAATCAAAGATAAAAACAAAGGAAAAAAAATCCCCCATAGTTTCTCCTCAGGATCTTTAAACTTCCCAAATCATTTCACTAATTTCATCTAAAAAACATTTTTTTAAAATCCCTTCAGTATACATAACTGAGAGAGTCTTTACAGTCTTCCTTCCTAATTCAGTCTTCTTTATTCTAAAAAGTCAATATGCCAGTTGCTATTCCTGTTAATGAAATATAGATCTTGTTTGTACGCTCAAAAAGTCAGCCTAAAATAGCTTCAAAGAAAATGTTACCTACACCACCATTTCTATCCATCAACACATAGTGCTAGCAACGTGAGCAAAGGCATATTGGATTAGAATACTTGAATGACATCTTTGCTCTGAATCAGCCAAGCTGTATGATGAAAACGCCTCTTAATGAAACTCAATGTTCCATTATAATACAGTTTCATTGCAATCATTGTACTTTATGTTTGGTGTGAGCCAGACTCCATTATTCTAAGTAGTTAATGTAAGTAGAGCAGATTGTACTCGCTGATATGTTTTCACGTGCCTTGATAGGATGGGCTGCAGCTCTGAAGAAAATTATTAGTGAATCAGAGACCATTCACATCCCAAGGCTGCTATAATTAGAAACCATCCACATCTCCAATCTGCAGCAAACCTGATCCCAAGGATAGCTGAAGCCTATTTTTTTACTGGAACTATTGGTAAATATGAACAAAAACCCACATTATATGCCAATAATATTTACACTGTTCTGAAAATGCACTGCACTGAAGACTAATTCTTAAAGACATAACAGGCTTTTGGCACAGTCCATAGTCCCCAAGGATAATGTCAACTGACAGAGATCTTACAGACCCATACAAAGGCTCTTTCTATTAGCACTTGTTTGAGCTAAGTTACAAGCATAGGTGTATTCAAAGTAAAATCCATATGAATTTGAGAGATTTTGCATAAAATCTCCCAAATAAATGTTGAGATCTACACGCCAAATCATCATTTAAAAATGCACCGATTTATGACAATCAACCCCCAATACACTGAAAATACATTCAAGTGGCATAGAGATCCTCTTCCAATCTTTTCCATTTCATGACAGCAATCCATACATTATCTCGCTATAGAATTAACAAAAACTTAAAAATCCACCAAATACTTCTTCCAGCACATAAGAATGACAACATTTCCCAAAGATCAGAAGCCTCGTGGTTCACAGCAAAAAAGAAATTGCACACATTGCTTGGCCCTTTTTTTAGGATGAAAAACATTTTAAGATTTCACTTCAGCTCTTCTGGAAATATTTGTGGTCTACATGCACTTAGTATGCAACCAAGGACTTCATCAGCTCAGATCCTGTTTTTGTCAGTATGAACCAGAGCATATTTTGTGCACACCTGGAGTGGGTCTTCCAGTTTAGCCTTCCCTGAAAGCAATCTAGTTTGTACGTACAAGGACACTTTGCATTCAAAACCAAAATACCAAGACTTGGGATGTACCTAGGAACTGGTTTTAAAACAAACAAATATACAATGAAATACAAAGGTTAATTCAGCCTACAACCACTATAATCTTGGAAGTGTGTCCAAATTAAGGTACGTGTAAACAGTAAACAGAGCAAAACAGAATCAACATTCCTCAGTATATTGCCCTACAAATAGCTTCTTAAGTTTGGGTTTTGTGTTTCTTGTTTTGTTTTGGTAGGTTGGTTTGTTTTGATTTATACATCAGGATTCAAGACCCGGAATTTCACTGAGGACTGCATATTCAGCACCTAAAAATAACTTTGTAGGAAAAATAAGTAGGGATATTGTTTATTAATTTTAAGTTAAATGAATTTTAACTTAATTTTAAGTAATTTTTTTAATTCTAAGTATTACAATTCTGATTTCTGCAATTCAGTAATCAAGAAACAAGATAGTCCTTGGCTTTCATAATGTGTGGTTTTGTAAATCATACATTAGTGTTACTATTTGTGTTCAAAATTAATAAATATGTGGACTTCTCAGAAAAAGAACTCGCTTTTTATCCGGAACACATTTTCACAGGTCTCTTCCTTGAGAGCATAATGCAAATAACAGATTTGGGCAGATCACGCTTGACAAATCTTTTATGACCACACTTCTATTCTTCTATGACCAAGTGGCAGCATTGGTGGACAATGGAAAGGCAACTGATGTATACCTGGACTCGTGCAAAGCCTTTGACATGGCCTGGCACCACATCCTTATCTCTAAATTAGAGAGAAATGGATTTGAAGACCAGTGGAATCATGGGATAAGGAGTTGGTTGGATTGCTGTAGCCAGAAAGTTGCTGTCAACAGCTCTACGCTCAGGTGGAGGCCGGACATGAGTGGTGGCCCCCAGGAGTCCAACTTGTGTCTGGCACTCTTCAACATCTTCAACAACATAGGCAGCGGGATGTATTTATAGATGGATATATATATATCCATACTTTATCTTGCTGTTGAAATAAAAAGAATCTTCAAAAATTCAAAGATAACTGCCAGCACTTAAGAATTATAACATAATTGCTGCTGATAAGCAAAAATTAAATCCAGTAACTTCCTTTAGATTGCCAAGTACCTCAGACAACGATTTCCAGAGAAGAGACTATTAAAAATACAATTTCAAAAAAGAAGGTCATCCTAGAGATATACTTGGTAACAAGAAGCATGTTCGACAAAGACTTGTGTTTAGAAAGCACCGATCAGTATTTAAAGGCAAAAGCAGATCACCAAGGAACCATCTACTGAATTAACAAGCAGATGCTACTCTTTTGTACCAAAATAATCTCATTCCTTCTCCAGCATCCTACATATATACAAGGTAGAATGCATGAGAACAAGCACCTTCAATAGATCTTTTTCAGTGAGCCTGCAGACAGATAAGTTTGAAATAGTACTTATTCAATATCTGCACCTTCCCAACTCTACATCTTGTAAAAATGTATCACCTACACCACTTCTGAATCCACTGAACTCCAATTCTTGGTATTCTAGGGAGAAGAAAAAAAAACACAATATAATTGCAAAGAAAAAAATAAAGAGGAAAAAATATAAAATATACAAAGCTTCCCAGTTACCAGACTTCAATGCCTTTAAGCAACTTTAAGTCCTTCAGGCAACTTTTTCTTATTTGTTTTTGTGTTCAAAACACATGCTTTATTCCAAGAACACGGTAGCACATAAGTCAGAAGATAGATACAGACAGTCACGGTCACTAAAACAAAACCTGTTTTTTCTCTTTTTCTTATACTTTTTGCATTTCTGCTCATCAGTCCAAAATACTATTTCAGGCATCAAGTATCTGTCTTATTTTCTATTTCAATTGTAAACTCGTTCCTTAAAAACCTTTCCAATTAGCACTTATTCCAAGTTGTGTAATTGTTGATTAGTTGCTCACTGTTCACTTTAAGTTTGCTGGCACAGCGCTGAGAGACGTTATAAATAGCCCTCTGCACGTAGGTTTGTGCTGTAACGAGACACATCCAGCAGACCAGTACGTTCAGCAGTGAAGGGAGTGGCACACGCTTCTGAAAACAGCTCCACTAATGAGCCCTACAGATTGCAGGCTGAAAACAGTAGGAAGCCAGCAAATATCATTATATTTTATTAATGGCAAGTAATGTAGACTAATTTATTCAAATCACTACAATTTATGCTAATATACTGTAGTAGAAGCCCACATTCCTGATCAGGATTGGGTCTGACAGCTTGTCAAACACAGGAAAGAAGGCCTTCTGGAAGGGACTGTAGACATAAAGAAAGAGGAACAAGTGACAAATTAGATGCAGTACAATAGTTCAAGAGGTGGGACACCCCTTCTTCTCATTGGGAAGCAGCATGACAAATGGCATGAATGTGACAGACAACATCCACAGGGAAGAGATAAGAGCAAGGGGAGCGGAAGAGTCACAGCTCTCTGCTTGCAAATACGTGGCTCTGAAGTGCACCACAGCAGCTCCCGTGCGGATTTTTAGGTTCTCTCTTAGCAAGGAGAAAGAATAGCTGAAAAGCTAGTAATTCCTGATGAAGAATCTGAATGTTGGGAAATAAGGGCTGGGAATACTGACAGTATGAAGTACATTATTAAACCAGAAAGGAACGGCAACATTGTAAGATAACTAAAAAGGACATTACTAAATTGTGAAAAGCCTTGAAAGAAAAAGATCTGATGCAGATGAGGGGGAGAATGGTCATGGGATAAATGTACCAGAAACAATGAGAAAGGAGAACAATTTCATCAGTGGCACTCTGAACCGACTGAGGGAAGACAAAGAGCTGAGAAGAACCATTAAAAGACAGCACATTAATGATATTATATAGAAAGATAACTGACTGCAATAACAGTATAGACACAAACATCTGGAAAACTGAAGTTGGTTAATGCAAGAGGAAGAACACAGCAGAGTTCAGGAAAAAACAAACAGGTTGATCGCGAATTACTGGAAACTCTCATCAACACGAGATGGTTGCTGAAAGACCAAGATTAGTTTAAATCGAGCACAAGAACTGTGATTTATCAGTGTATGCCTAAAACAGTGCATCAGATATTAAATCTGACTTTCTGACATGCAATTTTTCATGTTGTCTCACAGTGGCAGAAATTCACTTTCTTTAAACGTGGTACAAAATCCACCGCAGAAATGGAAAAGCTGCATCTTTGACACATTCTTCCAGCATACACACATTCACACACACTTGACACTTCTGAGTATCAGTATTTAATCTGCGCATTTGCAACAAATTCTAACTAGAGCAGCCAAAGGAAGGCAGCCTCCTCAGTGCTGTTTCATCAGTCTAGTACAAACGAAGGCACACACAAAATGCCTGCTCAGATCACATAGATCGGATGGTGACGCAAGCAGTTTACAGCATCGTTTGCCATTCCTGCCATTTGTTTGAAATGTTAATATTCTCACTGAGACTGCAGACTGCACCACCTGCTGTTGCTAGCATATTTTAGTGGTCCTCACACTCTGCAACTTTAGCTGACTGTCCTTAACTTCTCTCTACAAAAAAGGATTGCAAAAGATGCTTCCAAGGCAGTTTCAATTACTGTAGAGTAGGGGTGGCTGGAATACTGTCAGCTGCTCTCTTTGCTGGGTACATAAACAAGAGACCTGCTTCTCCAAAATGAACGTGTGTATATAAGCACATCACTTGTGAGACTTCAAATATCAACATGTAATGAAAGATGTGCTAAATTTACCAAATTACAATGCATTACCAAGAGCATGCATGTTGCTCCCTCTACTGGAGCAAGTCTGTACAGCACAGCTAACTGTACTGCAGTTGCTGGCGTACAAGTCCATACAAATCCCTGTCTCACAGCTCTCACTTTCATAACACCTACGGTCAGTTTAGCTACGTAAGATTCCTGTCTACGTAATGCTTTCATTTTCAGAACCAAAGATTAAAGGATCTCAATTCTGGAAACAAAGTTTTAGTGCCAAAATTGAAGGCAGACGTCTGACCAGCATACAAGCCAGTATGAATAAAGCAAATAAACAGATCTTCTTTGAGAACAGGAGTTTCTCTCATGCCTCACGACATGAAATCCTTCCACCATGCACAGCTAGCCTTCCTGACAGGTAGACAGAAGTATCTCTTATCTCATCTGCGCCTCTTCCCAATGGTCTCATCTGCTTGCAGCAGACAGCATCAAAAATGCAATCCTGCATTACGACGCAGCCATGCTTTAGGCCTATGTGAGCATGTGAAAAGGGCCTCCGTTCTGAGGACTATGCAGAAAATGACGCATTTCTGAACTCTTTGCCTAAGCACAATGACAGTGTTTTTTCCCGTAGGACTACCACAGCTGTAACTCATCTTTAGTCCTGAAAACAATTAATAACAACGTATTTAGAGCTGAATATTCTACTACAAACCTTATAAAGACCTTTTTGCTATTTCCATGTACTGCTGGAGCTTACATAAATAGCCATGTGCTAGTCCAGGATACCCATACAACAACAAAAAATTAAACACAAAATATCTGGGCAGAACTCTCTCAAAAAGTTTAGGTAATAACTCTAGAATGTCATCATCCTAACTTGACAAAATGTCCCGATCAAGAACACATTTTGTTTCAAGGTAAAGAGGCTACTGGTAATCATATCTTACGTGAAGGAGAGTATTCTAAGAGTTTAGAACTGGTAATCTCAGGAACACACAATTTAAAGATGTGCATTAGAATCTAATGCCCCTGCTACATTTTTTACGCACCTTCTTTACCTTATCTTTGTATTTCTAGCTTCTGATTCTTGTGGCAACCTTTTCTGCGTTCAGCAGACATTTGCTGACACGGCTAAGGCGCTTAGAAAGAAAGCGCAACATTTCCATCGTGCTCCACCAGGTGGCACCTAAAGACAGCAGGATACTGACAAAGCATGAGCGGCTCACACATTTTTTTCTGTAAAGAAAAGGAATCTTCAGGTCCACGATTCCAGCACCTGGCATAGAAAACCACGCATCACTATGATTGAACACCATCCATATGTTTTAAGAAAACAGAAGCATTCATAATTTTTTTTAGAAATTACAACATTTGCACTACTTCCAAGAATATTCCTCTTTGATGAACGCAGGTACCTTCTGCCTACTTTTTAGTGCCACTCCTTTTCTCACTTTGCCTATTTCCACTAACAATTTCCATTCTCTACATTCCAGAAGTGGTCTCTCTTTTCATCAAGATCTGTATCTTCAGGAACTTGGAATTATCTCAGGAGATCAGACTCAATACCTATCTCAGCATCCTATCACAGCTAGTTATTATAAGTGACTAACACTTCCCAACGTGCAGGTAATGAACATCCACTGAACACCTCTCATAATCCCCTACTATATATGCTATATAACACGAATGTAATGTTAATCAAGAGACTACTCTTGCTTTCCATGCAAAGATTCTTAAGTTGCAGCAGCCATTTGACAGAAGTCCTTGTGCATCACTAGTATAATAAAACATTACACTGGGGATCTCTAGAATGCTCCAGGGTAGTTGGAAGCACACTACTACCAGCGAACAAATAATGGCTAAGACCATCAGCATCGTGGCACCAAATCATAGAATGGCCAGGGTAGGAAGAGACCTCAAGGATCACGAATCTTCAACCCCCCACCACATGCAGTGCCACCAACCTCCACATTTCACACTAGCCCAGGCTGCCCAGGCCCCATCCAACCTGGCCTTGAACACCTGCAGGGATGGACGGGGCATCCACAGCCTCTGGGCAGCTGTTCCAGCACCTCACCACTCTCATAGCAAAGAAAAAAATACATACATTAGTCAGATGAGCTACGGCATAAAGCAAACACAAAGATCTAATATTCTTCTATTTCTCAATTCTGAGAGAATTCTTTTAAATTCTGTTTTCTTAATTCTTTCAAAAGAAAACGCTTTTCCTGAACACCCTCTTTATAATGAAGACACTACAAATTTAAGACTGGGCTTTGAGGTAAAGAGAACCTCTTCGGTTTTCCAGCACCCCGTCTCTTCCACCTCCATAACACACTCAGACACTGATACCTTAAATGCTTCTGTTTTCCTTACTGAATACTACGTAATAATATTCTGCCTATTTTTCTCTCTAGTTGCTAAGAGGCGCAGGTGTGCCTGACAAGGCAGAAGGAAGGCAACAGTTACTCTAAAAATCTTACCAAGGCCACCGAAAAGGTTTTGAGGAAACAGAAGTCCAAACCCAAGGGCTTCACCTGTTACTAATAACAAGTCCGCCAGTATTACCTCAGTGACAAAGGGAATTGATCAGCGAAAGGGAGATGACAACGTTTGAAGCAAAGATCAAATTAAGATGCAACAGCAACGCGTCCCTTGCCGCGTTGGATTGCTTTGCATAGGCGGATAAACAAAGTTACACGAGGACGGGTAAGCGGAAGCTCCTGTAGCTTCCGAAGCAGAGCTCCTTGCACGCTCGGTGCAAGCAAAGCGCCGCGTGCGCCAAAGGCCGCTCCGAGCCCCCGATGAGGGCAGCTCATCGACTTTTACCTGCGCGTTCCCTCCGCTTACAGCTGCCGCGTCCGCACGCCGCTCCCACCAGCTCCTCACACCGCGCAGCTCCTCCGGCGGTCCTCCCCGCACCACCGCGGGCGGCAGAGCGCGCACGGCCGGCCTCCGCATCGTCGCACGTCGCGCCCCTACCGCGTGCAGCCGGGCCGGCGCCGCGATGCCGCAGGGAAGGTGGCGGCATGGCCGGCCTCGAGCGCGGCCGTTTCCGAGACAACCGCCGCCGGCGAGCGGGCGGCGCCATGAGCGGGCAGCCTCCGCGGCGGCCGCTCTACTTCCCTCACTTCCACGACCGCTACGAGCCCGACGGCGGCCCGTGGAAGACC
>JAOWBP010002559.1:414956-426440 GCA_028571105.1 Tragopan temminckii
CGGCCATCCCCTACGAGCCGCTGCGCTTCTTCCGCCCCGCGGCGGCCGAGGAGAGCGCGGCGAGGCGGCCGGACGAGCCGTCGCGGCTGGAGGACGAGATCTGCGAGTTGGGCATCCGCGTGAAGGAGCTGGAGCTGCTCGCCCTCATCGGCGAAGACTTCGACGCGCAGCAGTGTGCGTGCAGGCGGGGCAGCTGCGCTGAGCGCGAGGCTGTTAGTCCTGCACAGCACCCGGGGCTTAGCAAAGAGAGCCAGAAGCGCTCAGCGTAAAGGGAGTTGGTCGGTCCGAGATGCACCTACCTCCAGCAGTGAGGCCCTGCGGCTGCAAAGCATCACAGGTGTAAAGGAATGGCCAGTGATGGCCGCAGGTGGTCAAAGGCTTAGGAAAAAAAAAAAAAAAAAAAGGAATGTGAAATGAGTTTGGCGTTTTGATTTCCAAACCTACCGGGTGGAGCAGCTCAGAGTGGTGCGGGAGGGCTGCGGGAAGGACGTCATCTCCCCAGGGCCACAGAGAGCATCATCGGACGCACACTGGAAGGAAAACCCCAAGCTGTGATGTGTAGTTTGCATACACTGCTTTTCAGAACGCTGAATTCATAGATGGGATTTCCTCTCCCTCCTCCCTCCCATCATAGCAATACGTACCTTTCCCCAGTTTAATACTTGTTATTTTCAATACAAGTGAGAAACTTCAGTATTTCAGTTATTTGCTAAAGAAGAAAGTTACTAACTTGCCTAACAAATTACTTTTTTTTTTTTTTAATAAACCGTTAGTGACCAATTGTTTTTCATTCCTGTTTAGATAAACTTTTGAAGGCACTGAGAGAAGGAAAGATAGAATCCTTGAAAGCAAGGCAGAAACTGAAGCAGCAGCCCCCAGCGTGATGGAGATGTTTCATCTGGATGTTCTGTACTATAGAGTATTTTAATGGATCTTCCATAGTATTCCTTTATTAAATTAAAAGAAAATTTGTTAGATTTTCTTGTTAATGATTTTTGTCATTTCTCTGGTAGGAGATAATGATAACACTGATATACGTTTCAACAGCCTTCCAAACACTGTAGGCAAACGGGTGCATGACATTTACCTCAAAAACACTCAGAAATTAACAGTGCTGATGTCAGGATTCCCAGAAGTTCGGTGATGAGGTTCAAGATACAAGGAGCAGAGAAGCAGTAATTCTAATAGAGAGCAGCTTTGTTTCAGCCTTAATTTTAAGTACATAGTGCAGCTGAGAGCCATATAGATACAATTAGAATTCCTCTGCCTCTAAAGGAGCTTTAGGAAACTTTTGTGATAGCACAAAAATCTGTTACAAACAATAATAATTTCTTGTCTTAAGTGTAGCACCAGACTGTAGACACGACAGCTTAAGTTAGTTTCTAACAGAACAGTTGTAAAACAGTCAATTTTCAATTAGTTTATTGTTTTAGGACTAATAGTGCATAGGATAAAGCCGAGAGCAGCTTTAGGAGCGACAACTACCTTGTGTTCGGAAGGACAGAGAAAAACAGGCTGAGAGAGCAATAATGAACTACAGATCTGGAGAACATTTGCCATCAAAGAAGTGATGCTGCATGGTATCAAAAATAACACTATTAAGAAGTACACAGGCTCTTTAGACCAATATAGTTTTTGGTAGATCTCAATTGCTTTTTCTTGCTCTAATTCAAGTGCAGTAGGTGGCAGTATGAAATAACAGTGAATTGCTACCACTCTGGAAGCAATCATATTTTGACAAGCAACTTTTTTTTTTTTTTTTCCTAGAAAAATAGCTATATTTTAATCTATGCTTTAAACTGCATTAAAGTTGATCAACTGAGAAGCATTTTAGCACAATGTGATATCAACATCTTATTTCCTACCGCTGCTTTTATTTTGTTTCTTTCCTCTTATTCTTTCCAGACAGATTTTGATCTACACTACAGTGGGCTCACATTTAAATAAATAAATAAATCCAGTTCATAACTTCCATCTGTCAATCACCATGCTCTAATAACCTTTATCAGAGAAACTAGGAAATCTTAAACCGAATCTTACCCTCCACAATTGCCATCGTCCTCCTGAGGTCTCCACCAGTATGGCAATTCACAGTTCACCTGCTAATTAATGTGCTTCTTAACGAAGGAAAGAAGCAACAGTTACCAGACCCATCGGTCTTTATTCCAACCAGGGCCTGCACCAAACGCACGCTGCCTTTGAAGCTGCGCTGGATGGAGCAGGGATCCTTGGAGCACTGCCCTGCCTGTGCCACTGCACAACCTGGATGCCCTGCCACAGGCATAGCTGCAACACAGCCCAGGCTGACGGCAGCCAGGGCCTGGGGGTTCCCAGGGAGGACAGAAAGTGGAGTTGCCTAGGGAGCTTGGCCAGGTGCCTCCAGGTGCCCTAAAGGGGCAACAGCCTGATGTGCACTTATAGCTTTACGTTAACAGTGAATTTCTCCAGTTAAAATACAAATACATGGTTTACTCTCTCTGTCCTCCATCTGTTTTTAAGCTGTTCTTTAGGGCCACCCTGGCACCTTTTAACTGCCACTTAGTTCTTTAGAGCCTAATTAACAACTCTGTGCTTCTGACTAAATATCTCTGCCCACCAGTCAGCGTTTTGTAACTTGTTTCACTCAAGGCAGCACATTGCAACTGATGACTAAAATGGGCTAATTAGCTTATGACTTTCACCCTAATTGCTTGGATCTGGTCAGCACATAGTTAACGCAGGTGGAGCCCACTGAAGGCAGCTGGTGTGTGTTTTGTGGTTGTTTTTGTTGTTTTGTTTTTTTACATCTCAGGACATCACACCTTCAAAAGTCGTGACCCACAGGCAACCTCAAGGGCAAGCTTGTCTCAGCATTTTTGTTAGTCTGCTCCCTGTGTCTGATAATTATGGGGTGGAGAAATTCTCACATTTCACAGAAACAGCATAACCACAGATATTTATCTCTTTCCAGTCATATCTGAGAGGCTGAGTCAGTAAACATATAAAAGGTAGATCTTGGTGCCCGAAGAACCAGATAGGTACCAAAACACCTTGAAAATCTAGGCTTAGCTGTTTTGTAACTCCAAGACAAAAATAAGAAGTCTCTCACAAAGAGTTTTGAGGCTAACCACCTAAACACGCTGCAGTGGTTGACTGCAATGGAAACCGGATCTATACTGAACTAAATACCGCAACACAAGCTTGGTCTGACAAAAAGGACTAGCTTCTGAGGGAGTATTCAATGATTTTACATAGAACTACTTTTAAATCTCATTAGTTAGGGAAGGAGCTATCTTTACCTTCCCAAATCTCCAGAATGATTTCACTCCTAAGCCACTCTAAGTTTCCTATAATTATTACAAGGGGCTGAACAGATTTCCATTCTGTATTACCACTGATTTCTACTATATCCCCTCATCTTTTAAATGCTCTTTCACTTTTCATACAACCCCTACCGGCCACCATTCACACGGGTTTACTTGGCTTAATCTGAGCTATTTTTCCCCAGAACACAATTTAAATATTTGCCCACCAGTTGTTCAGTTTCTGTCATATGACCACTACGTAAAAATACGCTCCATGTTTAGCTACTGGGGGATGTTGCAAGGAATAACAGCAGTTAGTATGTAATCTCATTAAGTTTCCCGGGGGCACCTCTCTACTGAAAATCACTTGTTTGACATGCCAAAACAAGGCAGAAGGCTTTACCTTGGCCAGCTTCAGCCCCAGCAGTGTGCTCTCAGGGTGCTGTGGTCTAAGTCCTTTTATCAAAGCTTCTCGGGGTCCCAAGGTCATCAAAGGATGGTGGCTGTCTTCTCTGGAAGGCCAGTCTGGCCTTCTCTTCATGAAGCAGCTCTTAAAAAATAACTTGGAGAAAAATAACAGGAAATTCTATACAACATTTCTGCCTGGAATTAAATCACTGCCATTATCTTCAGCTGGAAATATTTAATGCATTTTTGTGCATGAATCTAGAGAGTAATAAGTTTTATTAATAACCTGAGCAAACAATCAGTTGTAAGTAATGAAGCATATACTGATTGTTGCTTGGCTGTGAACATTTTATTTACCTTTTTCTTCTGTTTTCACCTGACCTTGTTACACCCAGTAATTTGCTCTCATCTGTAGGCAGTTTGTTTTTTCTTTCACATCAGCACATCTTAAAACTGATTTATTGATTCCTTCATAAAAATAATCATATTTTAACTAAATATTAGAATATTAGAATATTAAATATTAGAATATTAGCGTTCTTACTGCACACATTTATTCTCAAAGCATATATCATCTATTTTTCAATAGTTCCTGTTATCTTAGACTGTTTAGGAAAGCTTAAACCTAACATTTAGATTGTGAAACAGCTCAGATCTCTTTTATATGGCTGACTTGTGAGTTGATAGATCCGTCCCTGTTGCATGCAGGAAATAAATATTTGGCTATGATTTGGATGCACGGGCAAAAGTCTCAAAACTTAAGTAGGTTGCTCCATTTCACTTCCAGTTCTTAACAAAGAAAGCTTCTCAGCCAACCTGACCTCTGGCTGAGCAATACCAGTTATCTTGCTGAGAGCACCATGCCTACAGCTGCAATGACAGTCGTGCTCTCGGGTCTTTCACTAGGAAACCTGAAGTGTCCTCGGCTGCTTTATGATGGCAAACATTCGATAGAAAGCCAATTGGAAGGCAAGAATGCATTTAAGCTTTAAAATGAAGTATTTTACATCAAGCAGTTGGGCCCATCAAGTTTCAAGCTGTTTAGAGTTTAGAATGTTAAAATTCTCCAAATAGATACTCTGGATTATTACAATGGATCATTAGGATGTAAATTAATCTTGAAGCAAAGCCGCCTTAATTAGTTCTGGGACAGATTACAGAGGAAATCAAAAGCACTAAGCTATCATAAAATAACTTCTCTGTTTTCAGTAGTGAATGCTGCCTGGCAGAATCGCCTGCCCTGAATATTCAGTGCTAAAGTGCACAAGGCAGGGACACCAAGAGCAGCACTTAATCCTACAAATTCTGGCCTCCGTGGATCACTTGGGTTACTGACATCTAGATAATGAATGTAAGTTAATTGGAGGCGCTCATCAGGAAGAGTTTCTAGCCGCCAATGAGTGGAGCACTTGGCCTTTGTAAGGAAACATAAAATGATTAACAACACAAGTCAGTTAAAATATATTTGCAAAATAGGCTGAGATTTTGGTCTATCTTGAGAAAACACAGAACAACCCCTTGAGCCAATTTAAGCACTCACAGTGACAACTTAGGGATATATATAACAGTATCTTAAGAACGCCATCTGCCCAGAACCTTAGCAGTGATATACGTATGTCAGAATCTTCATTTATTTCTATGTTGGGAAGATCCTTTCCTACCTCTTTTTTCCTCTGAAACTACAACGAGGGGAAGGAAAGGGAAGATGTCTTCCTTGTAGCAAAATGAACTTTTTATTTCAAATTTCTTGCACCACAAATCACACAAACTGTCCAAAACGCGTACCTGTATTTTCTTTTCTCATTTCACTTCAGGCTGACAGCAAACAAAACTTAGGCCTGAGTATATATTTATGAAAATAATAGAAACTGAATAACAAAAAGGAAAAGACAAACAGGAAATGAAAACAAGGACAAAAATTTACAAAGGAAACACAGGCTTACAAGACGTCCTCAAAATCACTGTGTTTGCAGATTACTCTTCTGCTCGCCTCTGGAAGGCAGTAAATACATCTCTTCAGAGGGAGCACCACTGCTGCAACTCACTATTTTATCCTGTGGAGATTTTTAAATTCCTTCCCTATCCTTTGCCAGGTTCATCCCTGAGAGCATGACTGACAGTGTCTCTGCACAGGCCCAGAAGCCTGCCTGGTCCAACCAAAAGGCATGCTCATGCTTAAAGGCAGCTGATCTACAGAAGAGGACACAGCAGGAAGAATCAATAAGTAGCAACATAGATTTTAAGACATCTTTTATTTAATGTGCAAAATTGCCAAGAAATAACATGTACAACTTCAACTAAGCTATAGCAACTAACATGAAAAAAACTACGCTGCACAGAGATAAACTTCATTTCTGGAATCACCCTACAGTTAAGAGTACAAACAAAGCCAGTTGGTAATGACCCAGAACATCTGAATTGTCTCCTTTTTAGTGATATGTTCAATTCAAATTCTGGTACAGACAACTTTTGTAATTGCAAAAGGAACCAGCTCTTGGAGATCTCCTTTCCAATTGCATAATATAAAATATTAAGTGATTATTTTTCTTCCTCTTTCAGTTTAGTCTTTAGACATGGCTTTCCAAATCACTCTCAATTCTGCAGCTCTAACCGACTTCAGAAACAACCTAATATAAGCATGTCCAGCTGAAACACACTTAAATATTTTAGTTATTTTCAGAAGCAGCCATTACAGTTTAGTTGAATCAAGCTGTGAGTAACAAAGATAACGTGGATACTTGTAATAATGCAGAGCCGGTCCTTTCTGTAACTCAAAGACGCAAGAGAAGTTCATGTCATCAATGTGAGATGTGCTGCATGGGGAGTGACAATTTATGTATTTGATATAGCACCTCTGTAAAAAAAAGAGTAGAAGCTTTTATTAGAAAGTCTTCCTACAGTACGCTGAAATAGTATCAAGAGGTTTTATTCCCTTGTAAATTCATCTATATTTTAATGCTGCAGAAGGAGTGGATAACCTACAGTCCTGATCAATTACTAAGCTCCACGAAATAATAAACAGTGCTTCGTACTGAAGTATCAGCTTCCGCTCCAGGGTTCCATCGTTCCTAACCTTATCAGTTAGATCAGCCCCGCACCAGCGGGGTGAGGAGGGGCAGCACCTTCACCATGCTTTAAAGACAGCGATGCTGAGGCACAGCCAGATTACATGCTTTGCCCAGGACCAAGCCAAAACTGAAGAAATGACAACTGAAGCCTGATTTCCTAATTTCCAGTTATCCATAACCAGCTACTACCCTGCCTTTGCACAATTACAAGATACTTAAAATGGTTAAACCACTGTGAGAATATTGGATCAATCCCACTCTCCTCAAAGCAAACGTTTTTTCAGTAACTACAATGGAAAACTATCAATATTCATGTCACCATAATGACATTGTCAGCATCACACAGTGGTAAACAGGCCAAAGCCACACAGTATCATAGATAATTAAAAATGGCATCATGTATGTTAATCAATACCTCTGTCACACCTGCTGTACTTCAATGAGCCAAAGAATACAGCTGTTTGAGAACAGTAACACAAAAGCAAAATTCAAAACACACAGATGCAGAGAAAGAAAACCTCTAAATAAAAATGAAAAGTCAAATAGGGAGGAATATCTGTGCTGTGCACACTGCCTTAACTAGACCCAAGAACTCCTCAGAACGGCTCCTCTAAGGAGCTCTTACTGCTGGATTGCTCAGTCCTAAACCAACATTCATGCCTTATTAGATAGAGAAAATGAAATGGAGCTCATCTTACTATGACCTTGAATACAATTTGAAGAACTCAATACGCATACAAAAGCTTTGTTGGTCTCCCCACCATAGGAAGTAATATTAAAATTTATCTGGAGTAAAGTGTTGGTTTTTTATTTACTGCTTGCAGTGTTGAGATCAGTAGATAAAGGAAAAGGCAAAGAATAAACTCCAATTTTCCTTCCATTCATATCTGAAATAGAATACCCTCTTAATGTTTCTATTTTCCTACTGCCTTAACAAATAAAGAAATTAAAAGCTAACAAAATACATAAAATTGATTCCAAGCAGCAAAGAGTCTTTGCTCCACCATAGTTATCAGCCCCTAAATACTTGGTGTCCATCCACACTGAAACAGAAGGTTTAGTATCTATCCCTCTACTACAGTCACTTGTATTTTAGATGCTACTAAATGCCTGGCATAGGCTGCTGTATTCTGCTGCATCACATCTCAAAGTATGCATTGGTGAAATGTGTTGGTCATACATGTTCTAAAAGCCACTGAATTGCTGTAAGAATCCAGAATGAAGAACCCACACATTTCTGTTTTAATAGCTTAAGAAGTTAATCACATATGCAGGCATTTTTTACGAGGTGACACTGGAGCCTGCAAAGAGTCAGTACTTTTACCAGGTAGACTTAAACACCAGTGTGTTACATGGTGTTGAGACACTGCTTTACAGAGCACAGAAATGCACTGTGCCACACCTGAAGGATAAACTCTGGAAAAAAAAAATCACCTCCTCCCTAAATATCGAGCTGAGTGGAATTAACTTCCTCTATTGCTTATAATTCTTTGACCGCATTACTGCCTCGTATGTGTATTTGCAACGTTACAACATTATTTACAGATTACAAAACATTTTCAAGTTACTCGAATTACTACCATCAAGCTTGGAAATTCAAGAAAGTTCAGGCACTTATTAAAAGAAGAATTATTTTTTATCAAATGCAAAAGAATTAGATCACTGAAATACCTCTTTGCGGTATTTGTAATTACTTTCAATACACCTGGTGGTCATTTAGCCACCTAGCAATTTAAAACTCATTTCTTCTCCACCTCAGAACCTCACCAAAATCCCTGTCCTGACTCCCACGTGTCATAATGCAGCCCTGACTAAGATTGTCCTGGATAACAGGAATCCCCATGTGTGCAGTTTTCTGACTGCTTTCCATCCACAGGGCACTGCCAAACATTTCTGACCAAGCACACGGAATGTAACCGACACTTTTGATGAAATAACAATCAGTGTTCAATACAATTATTCTCAATGAAGACTGCAGGCATGCCTTTATGTCTTGGCCACCTTGAAACTTCCTTTTAAATAGCAAATCAGTACCCAGTTCATTTACTGACCTATAAAAATATCATTTCCACAAGTAAACTTCTGCATTATTTATTTACAAGACAATGGCAACAGTTCATAAAAGCATTCTCAATGAGTGTTCATCCTCATTTTGCATTCCTACACTTTTAAAATGGAAAAAAAAAAAAACTGTGAAGTATTTTGATTTAAAAAGTAAAATCTTACGCAGTCCTGGAGTTACTGCCAAAAAATTAACCCATGAAAAGAACATCTAGCACAGAAAGTTTAAGTAATCATTTGACATACTGAATTCATATAGCCCTGTTTCAAAATCTACAGTATGCTCGTAAATAACATAGCTAAGAAGTTCGAGTTGATTTGTTTCTTTTCCAACTTGCGTTCTTTTAAATAAAATGCTCAGTAGATCAGCAGTGCATATGGAGAACTAGGCAGATGTATCCACCCTCATGTACTTGTTTTAAAAATTACACATTACTTACTCAAAAAAGCTGTGTGTTTGTATTCTTTCAGAAGTGAAGTTGAGGAGAGAGAGGAAATAACTGATCCATGAGATACATTAATAGCATACTGAGAAGAAGGCTGCTGTTTCCCTGCACCCACTGTGACAAGGCAGCCGTCCTATCTCAGCAGACCAAACTTTCCTGTTTTACACAAAGCCCTTATAAAGGAAAACAGACTAATACTTTCAGTACACTAACATATTGCCTGAACATCTACCCTAATGGTGTACTAAAATCTATGTAAGATGATCAGCAACTTGGAGTAAACTCTCGTAATAAAACACCAAGTAGCTGGAAAGCAGTCATGGATTTTGCCACTTTTTCAGGTGGAGCTGCAGAGAGTATGCACATGGCTTGTGCAAAGGAGTGGAAGCCATGATTGATACACGCTCTAGTAGTAGAATGAATGTTAATTTATACTTACTGGTCATTAGCATCGAAAGCAATAAACCTTTCCAAGGAAAGCTGCTTTAAACAACCATTTTCCAATAGGTGTAACTTATCAAGCATCAGAAGCCGCCTTCGGTCTGACTTACAGGCCATTAGAACTGTTAATTACCTGTTCATGTCCTTCATACTGTCTCATGCTTGTTCTTTTTATCCAATTGCACGTCAATGAGAATTTGAAAGCCACTGAGATATGTTTATGTACAAGAAAAATAATATCAAGACCATTACTGATTTACAGTAAGGTGTACCACCACACTCAGAGCTGCTCACACACGGGCAGGATGTGCAAGGTCAGCTAAATGAAGCGACTCCCTGTGCCAGCTCCAAAAAATATCATTGTTTTTAAGTTCCCTCAGACTCCTAGAAGCAGGCATTGAGCTGTCATGTTTACAACGCAGGCCCGAAAATATACATTCAAAGGTAATTCATCCTTTACAGACGTCTTGAATTGTGCCAAAAATTGCAATTAGTTTTTATGTACCACCCCTTAAACAAGACAGAGGCCTCACTTCAGTTCTGCTACTGACTTCTATGCTGCTTTCTCCACTTGCTTTGCATTTAATCTTCCTCACATTTACCTTCCACCATGCCTCCCCTTTTTAAAAGTCAGTGTGGAAAAAAAATAAAAACTACTTACGACAATTTCCCCGTTTCTATACAGGATTTACACACACTTCTATCGCTTTCTCTACAGAATATTATTAGATACAAAAGTTGTCCATATTTCTACAGTGTGTTAGACCTCCTCACAAAAGTATATTTTTCTTCAAAAACGACTGCCAAAGAATGCCCTCTTATCCCCTTGAAGTTACTCTTCTATTAACACCAATAAAACATAACACACAGTATATGCACTTACAGAGAGCGGTCATCACACACCTACTGAGAAATAATTTTACGTGCGTTTCACTTGCAGATGTTTCTAGTAATGATTTACAAATCTGAACACAACCATTGGTTTGAACATCACCATATTTGTACACAGAAAACAGTATTTTCACCTTACCATTTGGCAACATTTTAAAGAAAATTGGGGGTACTTACTAGAAAAGTGAACGTGACAGGGATATAGTCTGATGGGGTCATACCAAACAGGTATACTTTCTTCTTTGAAATCAATATTGAAAAACTATACTGTAATTGTAGCCATACAAAATGTTTATTATTTTACAAATTATTTGTACACTATATTTTCACTTCATCATTGCTTTGTGCTCAGACAGTATAAATATTACAGCATGTTTTTCTTACACAGGAATGTCCTTACTGTCTTGATATAATCTTATTTTGTACGTCAAAAAAATACAGAAACATATTACAAATAAGATAGAAAGCCATTATGAACGAAGAATGTAAAATGCCTTTGTGAATAAAGTGCACCACAATGGTTTCAGAAGGATGATTCAGGGGATATTCAGTAGACTGCACATCATCAGTACAATACCAAACAAAATTAATTTTGGAAGTCTAACGGGTCTTCCTCAGTTGTATGAAGAGTACTTTGTTTAACTTTACTGGAATAGCTGGTCTTTCTAGAAGGCTATTTAAGTGGTTCTTTTGGTGTTAGGGTTTTCTATTTTGTTCATTTTGTTTGCATATAGGCATTCACACCCTGTACCATGCATGTAATCTCCAAATCTTTTCACGTTCAGTACGGCAGATAGATGCTCGGCTTTACACTAACACGCTTTTTGATGGAAATACTAAATCACTGAAGTCGAAGAATAGGTACAGATTTACAAGCAGAGCTAA
>JAOWBP010002559.1:432840-453601 GCA_028571105.1 Tragopan temminckii
GTTTGTTTCCTTGTATTCAATTTTTAGCTGCTGTTACCATGGGTTTCAGAGTATTGCATCTTTCTTTTCAACAGCAGGTTATAAAGCATTCAGTTTATATTTACACTATTCTAATATCTCTAGACACAAGACCTACAAAACTGAGTGACACCTTTAAAAGGCAGTAATCTCAACAACTCCATCCTAAAATTTCAATGCTTCCATTAAAAAACAAAACAACAACAACAAAAAAAAAATCAAACAAAACCCCAAGGCTCTGCCTGCTCAACTCATTTCCCAGCAACAGCCTATGACTGCAATGAATTATGCAGCTACCACTTATATAAATATTTCCAAGGAAACCTGCTAACATAAAATCTGTTTTCCTGTGTCTTCATGAAGATATATGCATAGGGATGTCCAGGAAGTCTTTTGTTAGAATGCCATGATCTTACTTGATGTTAAGTAGGAGAAAACAGCTTTCCCAAGACAAGGTTCAACCAGATCTCTGGATATGGTTGTATCTGCTCGTTAATGTAGGCTTCAATCCTCACAGAGATTCACAACAGAAGGTAGTTTGTTCTGCTATTACTGAGATTACACACAGTATGTAACTAGGCAGTCTAGAAGACCACCATTTCTGCACATACTTCTACACTATTTCTGAAGAGAAGCCATCATAATTCCACCTATTTGCCAAATTTAGAGTAACGTACAATCTGCTTGTCCGGTAAGACTTCTTTGCACTAGTGTCTCTTTAGATAAAGACACAAACACCAGCATTTGCATCACTGGTACACTACAGCCTCATTCCTAAACCCAGAAAGGGAGAAAGCTCTCTACTGTCTTTTTCAATTGCAAACAAAGCATGCCGATGGGATATTTTGAGTACTCAGTAATACACAGCCATGTACTTTACTTTTAAGTTTCACAGAGTATAGCAAAAATAAATCATTGATGCGAGAGCAGAAGAGCCAGTAAATGCAAAGAGACAATAAAAAAAGACAACTGAGCATTTTCACTGAGGACTGAGTTAGCAAGGCTAACTTGTCCAAAATATTCTTCAGACTTGTACAGAGGAAAAAGTGCTGCTCCTGCAGACGACACATAGCTTCTCTTCACCAAAAAAACTCTTTTAATTTAAGCACAGCAAAATGAGCAGCTATATAAGTTGAACACTCAAGAAGCTGAAGTACTATCTTACCCCAACTCTTACTGCAAAATCATTATTTTCAAGCCGATGTTGATGGGCTGCATGAGGGCAACGTTTGGTCATTTCATGCCCAATCAGCATCTGCAGTAAAGTTTTTCCATCTATTGATCTGATAAAAATTTATTTTCCAATTAGAACATTCGAAATCCTCATCTGTTACGCTTGCAGGTTTCTCACAGCTCTCTTTATCTTTCCCTGTATCATAGCCATTTAAAGCATCTCTCCCACACAAACTTTTCCTCCACTTAATCCTAAAATAAATCTGGCCAACTCCACAGTGTACACAAAGGTCATTTTGTGTCTTCTGAAATGCACTCTTCAGTGGTGGTACAACATACCTATTTGTAACATACAGCAATAAAACCCCTGCATCACTGGAAATGATAGAAAGCTATATCACACAGAACATTGCTGCAGTCACGACAGTAGAGTTCTTGGCAGTATGGCATACTTTATAATTCAAAACACTTTTATATGAAAGGGTGGCATCTGCTCCTTTTAGACTCACAATGAGGAAGGTACTGTGATAAGAGTGAGTGTACAATGAATCCTTCAAACCTACTGTATTTAATTAATTGGCGGCAGATACGCATTTCCACAGCATTATTCTCAGCAGATTTTGAATACAATGCAGATAACTCTCAATTACTTCTGAGAAAGATAAGAAAAATTATTTGCAGATTAACAGTCATGCCTAATGAATTTGCCATTTACAAAACTGAAATGACAATGTAAAATTTTTCTCATCTTGAAAGCTTTTTTCTATAGCTCTTCAAGAAAGCATTTTGCCAATGAGAAGTTGCTTCCAGTCTTCTCTGACATTTGCTGGTGACAGCCTCTCTATGCAAGGCCGTATTTGTTTAGACACACGACAATTGCTGGTGTGTTCAGAGGTCTGCCAGACAGCTACCTCTTGCCATTGAGCCCCATCAATACTATAACTTGTGCTCTTGACAACCAATAGCCTCTGTATCAGCTAGACAATCCCCCTTACAATTTCCACCGGATTTTTAGTACATATGAACTCTTCTACTGGACCTTAGTAGCTCAGAGTCCTGATAGGTGAGCCAGCATAATGACATACTAGAACAAAGACCATCTGGTGGGGTCTTACCTTCAGAAATGACCATCTCCCTTTCCTTTTGCAGGATGAGCAATACTTTACAATGTAGCTGTTTCTACATTTGCAAAGGGGCAATCATTTATATATCCCCTTCATTTGTACCTGAAAAAATACCCAATTCCTTCTTTCTCCAAATAATTGTGTGCTTTTACTATTTCTCATCAGCTCATTTACATGCAAAACAAATCACGCAGTTCTCAAAGTTGCAAGTTAGGTCTGCAGGTCTATTTTCTCACCTGAGTGAAAAGCTGATTGATCAAGTGGGCCTACAGGCATTGGAGTTCTTGAACCAGGTGCATAAGATGCTGGGTCATGGTGCTGGGCCTGATCCACCCCACTGGACTCTGGTATTCTCACTTTGCTGCCAATATCTGATGTAGACCTGTGCATTAAAAATGGGAAAAAAAAAGAAAAGACATTTAACATCCTGACTATTGGACAAGACAGCTATATATGCATCTATGAGCTACAGTATGACAAGCCTGCTAGGATTAAGCTATCCAGTTTTACCGGATTTTCAAACAAATGCCTGTGATATGCAGTACAAAAACCAGAGCCAAACCATAGCTCATCAACACAAGATTATAGAAAGCACAGGATAGATGTCACAAAGTAGTCTAAACTGCACATGGGAAGTTTTAACATCTTCTGAAATGATGCATCCCAGTTGATTTATAAGTTGATTTATAGCCTTATTGATTTATATTGCTTTATAGCACTATTACATAATGGTTATAAAACAATATGCCAAAAGAGTCCGTATTCTGTATATTTGGATGCAGCTAGCAGACGCTCAAAAGTTTCCTTCATTCTTAGTACTCCACAGCATTTCTCAGTAGGCTTGCAGTGCCTTTGAATTACAGTTGGCACTCTGCAGTGTACAACAGCACAACACTGTAGGCTAAATCAGCTCTTCCACCACAGAAGTGTGAAAGTATCTTGAAATGCTTTTTATGGAGTGCCTTACCCTGAGGAGGAGGCAGTATACACTGAGCTAAGACAATCAGGCATTTGCACATATTTGGCTTTGTAAAGAAAGGTGTTAGATATCTGAAAGCTAGGTGGAAATTCCCCAGACCCAGGATACTGATAACTCATCTGTATCACATTGCAGGTTCTCAGAATAGAGAAAAGCAGGGAGGATGATGGTGCAAGCTATCTGCTGCACATTTGTTACACAATATTTCATTATGCACTGTGTGATTTAGAGTCATGCGTGTTTTAAAAGAAAGCAGAGCCAGGCAAGGATTTCCTAATTTTATTGAAAAAGATGAGCTAATAGAAGAGAAAATCTGCTGTTATTTCTTTCCTCTTTATGTTAAAATGAAAATAAAAATAGCACGTTTCTAATTTCATGAGTGTTTCTTTATTAACTGGATGGCTCCCAAGTGCTACTTGAGGGTTTGACTCAGTTCTTACGAAAACTGTGGTTTTTAGAGTTCATATTGAGAACAAAGCAAAAGCTGTATACCTCCTGAGAGAGGCAACAGCCACGGGACCAGTTCTGGGAGGAACAGGAGGAGGAGGAGATCCCATCACCATCTCAGGAAGCTGAGAAAATCTATAAGCCTGTAGGAGAGAGAAATATTTTCTGAAACACCGAGATATCCACGTTCAAATTAAAAAGTAAATAACCTCAGAAATCAAGTACTTGTTTCAAGTGCCAACTAGAGGCTATTATTTTGTGGCACCACTAGTAATGGAATTTTATTAGAGAATTTACAAAGCTTGGGTGATTTTAGGATATGGAAGAAAACATGAATAAATGAGTTCACAAAGGCAAGGCAGTCTAATTAAAGCAGAACTTATTAAACTCTATCTTTGTGACACTTGTCACCTTGCTGGGAAAGTAGATCTGCTATGATTATGTGAGATTCCACAGATAATTTGAATTCAAAGGAAAAAGATCTCTGAATTTTCACTTCATAGAATCACAGAATCCTTAGAGTTGGAAGAGACCCTTAAAGGCCATCTAGTCCAACTCGCCTGCAATGAACAGGGACACCACAGTTAGATCAGGTTGCTCAGAGCCTGGTCTTGAAAGTCTCAAAGGATGGGGCATTCTCCAAAAGTAAAACATATTAAGGATTCATAAAACATTCTCAGAGCAACACCTGGTGAAATGGAACTGCCCACGAGCAATGCGTTTTTCAACTTTTTTCAGCCTTGGAGAGATTAAAAGAAAACTCTTCACAAAAACCCCAAGCTCCGTATCTTTCTAAAGCAATAATAACTCAAATAATTTTGCAGTAGAAAAGTAATTCAGAGGAGCATGCAATCAGCTCACTAACAAAATGGAGCATCTTGCTCATAGCTATTCTGGCTTTTATCACTAATGCATGCGAAGGACCAGTAATTGTGTGCATGAAAGCTGCAGTGCAAAGGAAATGGCCTTTGGACATTAGGACAGTAGGACAAAACGCCCCTTCTAAATTCTTTGGTATGCTGTAAGTTAGAGGTCACAATTTAGCTAAATATGCTTAAAGGTAGGGGGGTGGTATCAGTCTCTACAGTATTGTACCTGTATTCTACCCATTATGCTTTACTTATTGTTTATTATGCTTTTACTGACAACGCTTCAGAGAAAGACAAAGATCAGAAAGAGCAAACTTGTGGGAGGCTGTGCAGTACCAAGAAATATGCATTCTGACAAAAACTAGCATCTCAAGTCCAACAGTGGAGCTTTGAACTACAAGAGATGATTCTGCTTCAGTCAGAGACTCTCCCTCGGCAAACAGCAGAGAAAGCTAAAAACATGTTACCATGGGATGAGTCACCCTCTTCCTGCCTGTTGAAAGAGCCCACAGGATTTACACTATTAGCTCAGACTTAACACCTACATCTAGGTTTGAATTTGGCAATATAAATCCCACACTAAATTTCTAAAACCATTATCATACAGTAATCACCTTTACATATCACACTTTTAGACAGTGTTCCATTATGCTTTTTCTCTGCTGCTAAACTGGAAAAGATAACTTAACAAAAGCTGACTTTTAATACCAGCATAGCTAAGGGAAAAGCAATACAAACCAAGCATCTCTTCCCCACCTCTCATCCCCGTCTCTTTTGAAGCAGGGTAGGGTCCCTCAAAGGCATGTCTTTGAAAATCATTTTTCCTTTCACGCCACCTATGATGTCTCTAAACATTCACCACGCTACAATGTTATTTGAAGTATTTCCATCTCTAGGTGGCAAAAACTGAAAATGCAATAGCACATTTCCTAGCCAGGGGTGGGAAATACTGATTTTGATTTTTAATGAAATAAACGTACAGAACAAACAAAATGCTATTTGCATCAAAGGAAGTTTAATTTACATTTCTAATAGCACTGGACTTGAAATGGTCTGCAATGCCTCTTCTGTACCCAAAAAGTTGGCAATGCTGAACTGAACACTTCCTTCTGGCTCCATAACCCTTTCATCCTACATCTTGCCCTCAGCACACATTTGTACCAAGCACGAAACTATTTTTTCCCTATCTTAAAGGAACAGCATATGTTTCAGAGTGCTTGGTGATTCCAAATACTACTGAGCACGACAGGGCTGATGGAGAGGAACAGAGGCAGACTGGGGTTTTCTCTTGTGTACTAACGCACATGTTTTGAAGTGTGGACATCAAATGAAGCTTTTTAAGGTACCACAGAGAGTGGCTCACACTTGCAACTTGCACTGAAAACGTGGAGGGGAATAAAATATGAAGTAGAAAATCCAAGCGCTTAGTTTGCTGCTTAAATAGGAGATGAACAATTTTGAATGAGTGGCACCGTGTTGCTAATGGCTGGGCAAAGGGAATCCTGTTAAAGTGAAAAAATCCTGTCAAAAGATGTGCTGTGCCTCACAAAGGGACTGTCCACTCTGGTGGAGAGCAGTCAATTCTCTGCTGTGCTGAGCTTCCACAACCATCAAAATAGTTATGACAAGGAACTCTAAACTTTCTAGACTTTGTGTAAGATGTTATGCTGGAGTATTAGTATTTTCCTACATGCAACACACATGGAAAAAGAATGTTCAGAGACTATGAAGGCATGTCTGTTGGAGGCTTAGATGAGCCCTTTGGTACTAGACTGACAAGGTTACAGAAACAAAGCAACTTCACTGAAATTTGTATGCTGCTGGAAAGCCAAGCAAACTAACTTATAAAAGAAACACTCACATACAAATAAACAAAAAACATTAAAAAAGCAAAAACAAGCCAGCATATATGAAGATGTTGATTTCACAGGAAATTTGTCTAATTTTATTCTTCAAAATGAAGGTGCTGAAGATGCTGTATTGGTTTTGCTGTTCTCAAAAAAAAAAAACACAACTTCCACAGAGGAGCATTCTGAAAGGAATCCAAACGCTGTTTTGTCCAAAAATGAGAACTTGTGTAATATGGAGGCGACAATAATTCCTGTTAAATTAATCACATTTCAGATTCAGATGGCACAAGTATCATACTGCAGACCTCACACCACCCTTTCAGAGAGAAACATCAGCGAGCGAGCCTTTTTTTGGCTAAAACACTGAGAATCTTAAAAGCAAACCAGTGGAGTAATAACTACAGCCGAGCAAGAAAGCTGTGGGAAAGAATTTGGGTCCAGGAGACATATGACATATGCTTCAATCTTATTATTTATGCTCTATAAAGGTAGAGAATGCAAGGGTTATAGAGCTTATTCAGCACTTGTATCGTCTATGAAACATCTCCGCAGTAAGTACTGGCTCAAGTGCACTGAGATTACTGGAAAGACTGTGCGAGCTCCAAAAAGGTTGAGTGTAATGCACGGGCTATGAAGGCCCAAGTCTCAGAAAAGAGTGATGGGACGAAGATCTTTATACTTATATAGCACTTAGAAACCCATAAATAAAGCCTATGTCTGCATTTGTTTCACCTAAGAAGGAAAATCATCTTAAATCCAAATTTCAAATCAGAATGGACACCTTCACTACACACCAGCCACTTCACAGCTGCTCCGTGGCCAGCCCTGCTGTACTTTGGCCCAATCAACTCCCAGGTGTTTCCCTTTTCAGCATCTCCGTCAGAATTACCAGAGGTATCACGGGCAGGCAAACAGGTGCTAAAACATCAAGAGCAGCAATTCCTGCATCTTTTTCCTGCACACATCACTCTGCACATACATTTCAAGTGGGTTTTTCTAATTGAAATCCTCGTTCCCCATTTGAGAACAAATGAGTAAACATTTCAGTTAAAGTACAACTTACATCTCAGAAACAGATCACCAAATAATTATGAATTAACAGCCTTTATCCAAGTACCGGTAGCTTGTGACTATCCTACCCCACGGCAACCAGTTAAAATATAAGTGTCTTCAGGGAAGTGCTTAACACTATCTTCAAGTCCCCAGAAAGATAACCAAGTGCTTTAAAGCCTAGAAAACAAGTAGATGATTGAGTTTGAAAATAGTGAAGCGATCACCAAAGAAGTATGGCAATTACATTTTCTTAAATCTCACGCTGTATAATGATTTTCATTTCCTTTCAAAAAGTCTTTCTCAAGTGTCAAAGTAATTTGGATAGCTATTAACTGTCTCTTGAGCTTCTAATCGAATTCTAGCCATAAAATCCCATTATATGCCATATATGAAGTTCACTGCAGTAGTTTCAAAGGGCCAAAAATATCCCTTAGCATGATTTAAAATAGCACCAGCATGAGCCTCCGCAGGCAGTGCCACTGACTTTCACTTATGTTTAGAATAGTTCAGAAGCAGCATCCTCTAATGTACTTTCTATTGTCATGAGAAGTAGTCATAGTAATAGTTACTTTGAAGTGAGGACGCTTTTTCTGCTTTATTCTCTTTTTCTAGGCGTTTTAGGGACTCAATTTGAAATGCATTATTTCAAAACAAAAAATCATTTCTGACCCCTAAAATTCATTAAAATCAACAACACAAATTTAATACAGCTTTTTTTTTTCCCAACTGAGATGGACAGATACAGTTTCAGAATAACAGTATCTTGGAATTCAGAGGTAGCTTGACCTACCAAGGATGCCCACAGCACTACTGCTATTGCTGTCTATATACCTACAAAATATTTATTATTTCTGTGAGATAAGAAATTGTTAGTCGCAAATTGAGGCAAGTGAAGTGAATCAAGAGTGACCTACATAAGGTCAGCAGAGAAACCTGTGGCACTGAGCCACCTCTTAGTCCCACACCAACAGATATAACTGTAAGGCTGCCAATATCAGCCCACATTTCAGGTCATTCAGATTGTGTTGCGCTTGGTTCCCCGGCTTGGGATGATGTTTCTCACTGGTGGAATTTGTGCACAAGTGTTGAATGTTTCACGCTCAGATGCTTTAAAAAAACCAGATTGCTTCCAAATATGCATTCGGTGAACAGGAGACATGCAGACCAGTTCTTTATCTGTTGATCAGTCTGGAGCATAGTGCAGTCTATTCTTTCAAGCAAAATATAGATAAGGTCACCTTGCTGCTAAAATAGATCCTAGGAGTCTTCATGCAAGATATGGGCATGTGTAAAGACAGAGAAACACACCCCACTACCCAAACTTATTTACTGTAAGCATGGCTTTATGCCTGGTTTTAAGCATGAAAATGGGACTCCATCTTAAAAAAATGTTCTTAGAGTAGAAATATCTTTATGGCATTAAAGCATACTAAAGAGAAGTTTCACTTACTGGTCTTGGTAGACTGTACTGATACATTTCTGGTCTGTATGTGGGTACCCACTGCACACCCGCTCTAGGTCGGGTCATGGTACCAGGAGCGCTGGTCACCACCTCTGAATAGGGCAAGTGTGGTGCGGAGCTGTAGGCCTCCTGCCTGCTCTGTCCTCCGTGACCCGCAGAGGCCAGGCTGAAAGCCTCTTCCAAGAGCATGTGCATCTGTTGTCGAACCTCATCAATGGAGGGCTGAGAGCTTAAAGTTGAGGTCTCTGAGTGGCCTTTGGCCTGACGGGACCTGGTGTAGCTCCGAGGCTCAGTGACACGGTCAACATTTGTTTCTTCTATAATTTCAGGCTCAGTCTGTTGGATGGAGTAAAAGTATGTACACATAAAAGCTTTACAAGACAGCATTTCTGCTGCTTCACACAAAACATTCTTGAACACTGATATAACATATGCAACGTCAAGACTTGTTACAGTATAGACACATGACAAGAATTTGAAAGAAATTATGTCATGCAGGCAAGGATAATAGCCAGGGATTCAAAGACTCTTTCACATCCTTCATTGTTTGCAGCAAAAACTATCAGAGACGCTCTTGTAGCATATTAAATTGTTAAGGATTCACTTAAAAACAATGAGAATTAATGTTTAAATTCTTTTCTTAGTTGTTAGTATCAATGGGGTACAACCGTACCAGGAGTACAGATCCCTAAATGGCACCATTACTATGAAGGACTGCATACAAGGGACTGCTTGTTTCAGCTACATGGACTGAGGTTCTTCTGTTTACTCACATACATTAAGGTTGCAGAAGATCTAAGGTTTAGAAATTCTCCTGAAATTTCCTAACCTCCCCTCTGTGCTTCCCCTCCTCAGGGAGCTGCAGAAAGCAAGAGGCTGCCTCCTGGCCTCCTCTCTTCCAGACGGGGCAACCCCAGTGCCCTCAGCCCCTCTCTCGAGATACTCCGAGGGTCACTTCTAGGATAATAACCGCAACCAAAGAAAAGCCTCTGAAATCATACTGTCCAACTGGATGATTAATAGCCGTGCTTCTTCTGTTTCACTATAACCGTAAAAATATCAAAGGAATCCCACAAGAGACTATATTAGTACCCAATGTTGAAATAAATCAGGCTTTATGCTACAACCCCTTGGTGAAGCCATTGCAACTCTCTTCGATTCTGTCTAGTAAAAGAAAATGTCTAAAATAATCATATGAATAACAGATTTTTAATCATTGTCAACATTAAGCCAGCTTTGATTTATCAACTTAAAAGCTGGCACAAAGATTTGGGAGGAGATCGGTGACACTTCTGCTCAAGTTTTATAATTTCAGCTCATCACATCACTTTCTAATGCATGCTGTTTTCTCTTTTATCAATAGAAACACATAAGTACTGTAAATAGACACCACTATACGTTAATATTGACATTACACAAATTTAAATGCTTTTCAGACACAGTTATTATGTAACACTAGAATTACACCAAGAAGGAAATGCAAGTCCTGTACAGAGGCGGAGTTTATCCATTTCTGGCAGGATTCTGCTGCTGCAACAGTACCATGAAATCACTGTATCATGAACTTCTTGATGTGACCACCAATCCAAAGCTTTTTGAGGAGTTGCATTAACGTAACTGTTTCAATGAAGTTAGATCAGTACATTCTTTTTCATATTCTTAGGTTTTTATAATGAGGTTGTTTTCTTCCCTTTACACCAGAAATTGACTAATTTTTTCTGCCCTAGCATAAAGCTCATTAGCAGCTCAAAGGTTCTAGACTCTTTCGTTACAGCATTTGCTCTACTCATAATTGTCTTTGAAGATCTTAGAAGTAATAAATATGTTCAAGTTCCCTTTATCTGCATTTTAGGTGAAGGTGACCATACCAAACCCTGGTTGGATTTGTTAAAATTAAAAGATAGGTAATCTTCAACAATAACCCATTGATAAAAAGGTGCTATAAAACTAAACACCATACTACGAATATCAAACAGTAGGGTGCATAAAAAGCTACACATTCTGTACAGACAGGTAGGTGATTACTGACCTTATATTCTGATTATTATTACTGGGAATAAAGTATTTTAGACAACTGTGACTGAAATAATAGACATCTTTATGTGAGGGAAACTATTTACAAAATATTAAATAAAAAAATCAAATAAATAAAAAAACAAATAAAACATTAGCATGGAGTGACAGATTTTCGAGCTCTTATTTTCCTATTTACAGAGCAGGGCAAAATTGGGCAGATCATAAACCGTTGTGATTTTGTTGTGCGTATCGACCTAGCCGTTCTTAAGCTTTCTTCAAGATTCTAGGGAAACAATCTATTTTCTTTAAAAATCAAACAAAATCCCTGCACACAACCACCACTTGTCATGGCTGGGAAGATAAAACACCACGTAGCCTAGGCAGGCTGGTAATAGCTCAAAAAATAAAAAGCCATTTGTTATTCCGCAAAAATCTCACGACTTGAAGGTAACGCAGGGTATCTGCTTCATGAATTTCCTCATTTGGAATGGCTTATGAAACACAACTTTCATGCTAAGTTGGTGAAACTTGCTGCTAAATCATTTAGTAGAAGGAGAAGGTTAGAAGAGTGGATCCTTTAGAACAGCAAAGCAGATGTCAAAACACTGTACAAGATGTTATTAGGTAAAAAAGAAAGGACACGAGGCCCAGCATACAAAGCAGCCCTAATTCATAAACACATTATAGCATTACTGAGCTTTTTAACACCTTTTCTCAGGGGACAGCCACAGGAGCCTAACAGCTAAAGAAACTAATCCAATAAAATAATTCTTCTGGGCCAATACCTCAGCTCTAAATGTCTGAAGTACTTAAACCCATCTCCAGAGCTCAGACTTACAGGAGTGTTTTGATGCACCACGGTGGGATCAACATGGATTCCATGCATTAACACAGATTTAAGTGCCAGCCTGTGCCTGAGAGAGCAAGCCTGTCAAAAGCTTGGCAAAGCACCAAGGTAGTTCAAATAGGAGGGGGGGAGATCAGCCCCCGCTGCAAGCAGAGGCTGGAGAACTAGATTTCAACATCCTGTTCCATTTTCCCATGGCATTTTTCTGCTTTCAGACAGAAAAATACTTCCACTGTTAGAAGAGGTGCACTGCAGTGAATCTGCAGCACATCAGTCAAAGAGAATTTTATGTAACTTATCAGTAAAAAAAAAAAAAGACTAAGCCAGGGACAATTCCCTCTGCCACAGCGCAAAAAGAAAAGCAAGGAAATGTCATGTGAGATATGCTGATGTCAGAGACTGCAACTACGCTGAGGAGATTACTGAGTCTGCATGAGCTCATTATACCACTTTCAGGGCTTTTAAAAATTTTTCTTGAAAATCTTTTTTATGCATTATAATTTATAATACACAACATATTTGAGTATATTTTTAAAATCCTTGGATACATAGTATGACACGCTCATTTTGCACTACTGGCAGGGGGCCATGTGTGCTGCTAGAATGCTTTTAA
The DNA here is from genome assembly GCA_028571105.1 of Tragopan temminckii. NCBI lineage: Eukaryota > Metazoa > Chordata > Aves > Galliformes > Phasianidae > Tragopan > Tragopan temminckii. The sequence goes on from JAOWBP010002559.1 coordinate 445,292, forward strand.
CATTCATTCCAGAAAGATTTTACCTATTAGAAACTACTTATTAGTACAATTAAAAAATCCCATGCTCTTCTGGAAACACCTGATTTTCAGAATACAGAGGAAAGTCCAGCTTGATGATGAACTATTAAGAAAGGTAACACATAAGCAGGGTAAACACAAAAATCTCTTTTTTTGCAAAATGTAGTCTGTTCTAAGTGCAACAAGGTGGTTCTTATCATTTTCTCTTTTTTTTTTTTTGCAGGCTAGTGCAATGTATTCTGATGCCTCAGAAAGCAGTGAGGCAGTCACTCCAATTACATAGCACAACCTGACTCATACAATCTGATGGGAAATGTCAACATGCAGAAAATCATTTTCAAAAATTCAAAACCTGGCTTTCAAAATCACTATCTGCCCCACTTAATTCTGTAAAATACTTAAACTTTCCTGAACACATTCCTTGACCTTGATAAATTCCTTCACCTTGCTAAAAATACATCCCTGCCAGCTGAGAGAGTTAACAATTAAGTCTAACACAAAGTTCTTGTCTAGAGGATGAACAATCACCAGATTAACTTCCTCATTTTCCAGTAATGCTTAGATCTTCTACAGGAATCAATCTTCAGGGATGGCTGTGCTACAGCTTTTTGTATACATAATGGACTGAGAAATTCTACTTTACCTGAGGAGTATGGGCTTTTTTCATCTTCAGTTTGGGTGCATGCAGTGTCAACTTAGACCCAGTGTATGTTCACATTGCACAAAACAACTACTCTAAACTTATGCTGGCTGTGTGAGTTCCTCAGACCATGAACCAGTGCAGAATCTACTCTGCCTGGTTTTAACATTTAAATATTCAAAATTCTCCCAGTTCTGACATAGTAAAAGGAGAACAAGAATGTGGCTATTTCCTAGGGGTTTTCCACAAACCACTGACATCTGGACTTCAGTGCAATTCCTAGAAGTTGGTTGTCCATTCTTCTGAATCAAGAGAGCAGCATAAGGGGTAAAGAAAAAATATGATTTTAATCACATTGAAAAGATATTGGTATCCTGCAAGCAATTGCATACTTGAAAGAACTATCTAAATTCAAAAATCAGTACTTTCATAATAATGTTCCGAGAACATTTTGTTTCCATTTCAGACAACAAAATGATGTAAAGTATAAAGTATGTTCAGCAGTCTGTGCTCAGAATATCCTGAGCCTCTTTCAGGATGCTGAGCGCACACAATGTACTGTAATGTCAAGTACCTGAGGACACTCTGGCTTGGAGCTTATCAACAGTTTCCCATTTTCAGGAATGAGCTAAGTCTTGGCTGAGCAAATTTCAGAGGATATACCTGATAAACTTACATCATATCCACTGTTACGGATTCCACGCCTAGGTCTTTCTCGAGTCACTAGAAGATCCATCTCAGTTTCTCCTGGGCTAGGACTGTTCAAAGACTGCCGGCTTCTGTATATCGAGTTCTTCATCTGTTGCCTATAAGACATCAGACAAGAAAACAGTAAAATTAACAGAATATAAACAAACAAAAATTATTTTATAATCATAAAGATCATTAAAATGTCACTTTATTATAGAATACATATGGAACTCCTGGAAATCAACTGCATTATAAAGAGATTGTAAATTTTGTTTACTGGTAAAGAAAATAAAATTAAGATATAAGCATCATATGGTGAAGTTTATCAAATGAAATATGTTCCTAGAAGATATCAGAAACCTTTTAGTGTTAGCTGGTATGACTTAAATTAAAAAAATAAAGTAGGTGCTGCTCCTAAAAATAGTAGCACCTTTCACACACTCAGATGGGGGGGTAGGGGGTAGAGATTTTGGTGACAAATCCTGAGTAGTGAGAAAGAAGTGGAACAACGCTCCATTGAAACAAACATCCAGCAAAGTGTATGAGAAAACAGACAGGAGTGGAAGGGAACTGTTTGCAAGATGCCACAACTTTTCCAGAGAGCTACACTCTGGGGGATTCAACCTCTTCAAAAACAGCTCTAAGATGTCCCCAGGCACTGAGTTTCACTCATGAGCTCAGAAGCAAGAGAAATAAAGATATTAACTAGAAAGATCACAGAATGGATTATTTTGGAAGGGACTTAAAGACCATCCAGTTCCAACCCTCTGCCATGAGCAGGGTTGCCACCCACCAGATCACGCTACTCAGGGCCCCATCCAACCTGGCCTTGAGCACTTCCAGGGATGGGGCTGTCCACAAGCTCTCTGGGCAAACTGTTCTGGCGCCTCACCATCCTCAGAGTAAAAAATGTCTTCCCAACACCTAACCTAAATCTCCCCTCTTCAAGTTTAAAGCCATTTCCCCTTGTCCTATCACCCTCAGACTGTGTTAAATGTCTGTCCCACTCCTTCTTGAAAGCTCCCTTCAAATACTGGAAGGCCACAATGAGGTCTCCCTGGAGCCTTCTCCAGGCTGAACACGCCCAACTCCCTCAACCTTTCTTCGTAAGAGGGACGCTCCAGCTCCATGAACATCTTAGTAGTCCTCCTCAGGGCCTACTCCACCAGCTCTGAATCTCTTCCTCTGGGAGCCCCAGGCTTGGACACAGTATCCCAAAGGGGTTTTGCAAGGGCAGAGCAGAGGGGAACTATCTTCTCCCTCTTCTTGGTGGCCACCCCTCTTTTAATGCAGGTGCCCTTCTGGTCTAGTTGTGTGCTAAAGATAGTGTATAACTCAACTCTTCAAATATTCTGTAGTTTGTCTGACATAATTGTTTCTTCCTTTGCTATTGATTATAAAAAACGAATAAACAAATAAACATTACTTGGTAAGATACAGAACATAAACACTTTGTAGCAGTAGCCAAAATGCGACTTTGAAACTCGCATCTCGTAGTACATCTAGATATTATTTTCTTGCACTTATCAGAGATATATCATGGTTCATATGACTAATAACTACATGCCATTTTCATTAACTAACAGAAATAATAATGCTGTTAAAGCCTAATATGAAGTTATCTTTGTCTGATCATGTTCTTTCTTTATGCTTCGGGCAACTGTTACCATTGTACCACTCAAAAATACTAAGAGTAGATCAGGCCTTCCAACACATGTTGCTTAGTACAGGGAACCTGAAGATGTTCACAGTGAAGTAGCAGACCTCACAATATTCCGCCTGATCTCATGACTTCTTTTCCTGTTTGTAAGGCAAGATTTATCCTAGTTTCCTCAGAGACGAATAAAAGCTTGTTTACGCCAAAATACTTGTTTTGTGTAATAAGTTAGATCCCCATCACAAACTGGGACCTCTAGACCAGCCTCAGTCACTCTGTTCAACAGATAACAACAAGATGTGATAGAGGCATAACAACACAGATTTTGGAGTAGTGGACTTCCTCAATGTCAGATGGAACTATCTATACTCGTCAGGAAATTGTGTACCTTCTGGTACTTAAAAGCTAACAGTTTCCACCTAACCCTCACAGATTTGACTGCAAACATACTAATTATTCATTTTCCCAAGGCTGTCCTGTGTAGCTTGTACTACCTGAGTAGCAATGCTGTAGTAATGCTGTGTGTCCACAACATTATTTTGCTGTTACTCTTGAGAAAATGAAAACATCCGTACTGTATCACATTCAAACACATTCATCCAAGTACAATTTTACATTTGAAAATTTATAAAATGAATAAAGAATATTTGTCCTAGAAAGAAGAAAATTAATACTTCTTACAACAAAACCGGGATAGATTTATAAAGAAAAATTAAAAACTGCTACATTTACAGAGATTTTAGTGACCAGCTCTCACAAACTCTCTGGGGCATCTTGGAGGTAAAAGCCTTGAGGTTAAGGTTACAGGCAGAGAGTTACAAAAGACCCAGAGAGACTGACATTTACACAAATCAAGAAGGGTAAAGCATAGGACAAAAAAAAAAAAAAAACACAACAGCAACCAAGTTTTATACTTCTCATTAAACTAAGTAAATCAGATTTGACACTTTTTATGCTCCTCTATTAAAGGTCTCAAATTCTATACAAGGTTTATAATAGGCCCATTAATACTCGGTTGATGCAGTTGTGATATATCTTATAAGAGTTTCAGATACACAACTCTCTAACACATGCAGATTCTCGACCTGATTACCAACTATTAAGGAAAAACTCAGAATAGGAGATATAATCAGAAACATCTTTTAAAAACTGCCTGGAGACTGCCAATTAGCTCATCTGCAAAAGTTTTGCTAATGAGAAAAGAGGTATGAACACTAACAACCGGCATTTAAATGGGTTAGCAAATGCCTTCTGGGAACACAACTGAAACATTTTATACCATGAATTTTACTGCGCAGAAAACTCAAAGGAACCAAGAGCACAAAAATGTTTGTTCTTGAACAAATCAAACTATTAAACAGTGATATTTTGTAAATCGCTTTTCAACAGCATTTCAAACAAAACCAAATTGCAAAGGTGATCTTGAATAATGCAATCAGCTGCACCTGTCTTATCTGCTATATTTTGGAAATGCTGGAATAACATTTTTTAAGTCAGTGGAATATACACAAAAGAGGAAAAAAAGGAAAACAGACTTTTTCCTAGAAATTTTGAGATCTTTGACTAACTTCTAAATGAATTATTTAAAAAAGGAAACATTTTAAAATAGAAGCTTAACTGCTGTAACAATAACAATCCAAACAATTATACAAAGCAGAAAACACTGTGAATGAAATATTTTGATTTCACCCTAACCTTGATTACTTTAAAAGAGTTTTTATTTCATTACAGAAACACAATTGTGTTGATTCATTTAGCAGCAACTTAAACCACATTACCTTGAAGTTTTATTCAAGGTTTTCCTCTAGAAGTATGTTGTTTTTGTTATCATTCTTTTACATGCAAACTGAAGACAATAATGCTGCAAAGTGTGTTAGCACATCCAGTTTTAATACAGACTTCAGAACACATCTATTGGCAAAAAGTTCTTAAACATCTGCAACATCTGTAACATTCTCAAAATGCTTAGCATCTTTACAGAGAAGTGCACCATAAATGGTTCCTATTTCTCACTATGTAAGGATACAGACTACATATTCAACAAGTAAATCCCGTCTTTTATGGTTCAGCCACAGAAGGGAATCATTTCTCTACAGCAGTACACCTGCCTTCAAGCAGTTTCTATGATGCCTCCATCACTACCTCAAATAGACTACAACAGATCTACACGGCACATTAGAAAGCACACAGGGAAAAAATGTGTTTGTGAACCTCTCAGCACATTGGCACATGAGCAAGAAAGCATTTGTATATTTAGCAAAGAGCAGACGGTTAGCATTAAAGCTTCATGTGCAATAGTTTAATCATTTCCTACGTGCCACGTGACATAGCATAAACATACAAAGTAATGCCTAAGTCCTTCACTACATGTGCTCCACAGCCATATCAAAATTTCTATCTCCTTCATTCGTATCTCATGACAGATCGCAGACAGAGTGGGACTCCTGCATGCTAAGGGTTCAGTGTCTTAACTTTCCATTGCTTTTGAAGTAGCTTATTCCCTACTCACTAGGAAAACAGCACAAGAAATTGACGCCCGAGGCCCTCCAGCAAGGATGTAAAACACAGTCAAATGAACGTCTTCATTCTTCATTAGACCATGCAACACTGTGACCAGTCCATCGAGGACTGCCATTTAACTCTAGGCCTACAGAAGTACACCTGATTGCAGATGTTGCTCATATTCCGGATCAACACTGCCTTTATAATTATCGTTACAGTCTTTTTTCCTGTGAAAAACAGCGTTTTCAGGTGAAACTTTGGTCTGATCTTTCCAGGAGATGCAAGACCGTACCTCAAGGCAAAAGTACCATTTCCAGAGGAAATGTACTTCAATTTCCTCTCGCAGGTCAACTACTGCCAGTCCCTGTTTACAGCAAGAATCAGAGCCTTTGTGATAAGAGGCGTAATAGCAAACATGCTCTTTAACAAGTCTTCCCCTCTTGCACCTTCACCACCCCTAAGAAGGAGAAAACTGAATACTACGCCATCCCTCTCTTGGGCTACACCAGCTAGGACTGATGTCATCTCCTCCTCTGAATGTGTCAACTTGCGTATCAGGGAGCACCCAGCAGCAGAGCAGGTCCATCCACCTACTCAGGCAGAGTTAGCACTGATCTCGCCCTCTCATTTTTAAAGCAAGGAGACAAATAATATTGCTATGTCATTTTCAAAAGATAATGAAGTGTTAATCAAAGTACAGTATTGTTATACAACACGCTAGCTTCATGTTACAGGTAATTCATCTGAATCAATTATGACTCTCTCCGTTTAGGACACAGGAAGGTACACGCACATTCTTACGGGTATTCCTGCAGGATTTACTGAATCGTAAGCAACATAGCAGCTGCAATCCCCTATGCCTACTGCAGTAGCTACATTCAGATAAAGATAGTGCCAAAATAATAACATCACTGAACTTTGGAAAATAATTCAGATGCTAACTTTCTGGCTTAAGTCTACTCTCCGTATTTTGAAATAGAAACTATACTGCTTTTTCTATTTACTTGGAAAATGACAGAAAAACTTGAAACAGTCCCTTCCCATATTTCCTTTGCCTTCTAATTTACTTCTTTTTAATCACACGCCAGTTTTCTCATATTACATGCCTTCATAAATAATCACGGGCTATATCGATTTTCTTCATGAAGTAGGAGGGATCAATCAGCAAACAGTTGCCTCCCTAAGAGCAGACCTTCTGATTCCTTAAAACCCCCTGGACAGCAAGTTTCGTCCCAGAGGAAGACCTGCATGTAAAAAGTCTCACCTGTTCTTAGGCTCAGCAAACGGAGATGATACATCTGGATCAGGATCCAAAATGTGGTCAATTTCTTTCTGGTTTTTCTCATACATCCTTTTTCTGTCTGTCAGCCCCTTGTTGTTGTCAACCTGTGGGAAATCATAGTACCCCTTCCTCTTGGCTTTCAAACGCAGCTTGTTGCGGTAATGTTCTATATCGGACTTCTGCTTCAAAGCCTTGTTCACCTAAAAGGCAAAAAGACATTTCAAGGACAGCGCTGGGCTGACTGCTTCCAAACAGTACTCTTAGAGCGTGTTTGATGCGCTTCATGTGTCATTTTACAGAGTGCTTTCTGTACCACACCGTGCCATCTGTAAGCAGTGAGGAACTGCAAGTGAACAGAGTTGCTGCATTTTTTATGGCTTGGCAGATGGTTAAATAATTTTAGCCTAAAATCTATGTACCATCTAAACAGTGACTCAGATACACCCACCGAAGAAAAACACTGATTATGTTAGTCAGTTGCCGTGACCCAAAGCAGTACTTGCTTCTGGGGACACTGGGGAGAACTCACTAATGAAAATTGCTGTAGGGTCCAGAAAGAACTGAGCCATCACCTCTGGCTAAACAAAACCACACACAAGTCACCGCTGATGGCTGGGGAAGTATTTTGGTGAGATGTCATCATAGGCTCTTGTATGGTTATCTCAGAAATTTGTTCTGGGCCCCTATCAGAAATAAAAACCTAAAATAAACTGGCTTTTTAGTCCGATCTGGTGCACATCATGTTCCTATGGACACTCTTAAGTATTAAAAAAATAATAATAATCTCCTGCTTCACATTGTTGGTTACAGGAAAACTGTAAAGCTTGGGATTTGCTCATTTCAGAGTCAAATTCTACATTCCTCTCACAATTTACAAGATACGTATGTACAGAGAAGTGCATAGAACTAGGAATGTCATCCTGTTGACTTACATAAATGATGAATTCTAGATAAGCCTTTCCCTGTGTTTAGAAACTATGTGGCACATCAGGGCTTAAAATACAAGCATGAAATGGACCGTGACATGCCGCTCTAATCCAGGCCCACATGGGAAAGCAATGACACCGTCTGTTACTGCATTTCTGGTGGCAGCAAACAGTAGTGGCTTTAGAACAGCAGCAGGGAGATTCAGGCTGATCTCTGAACAGTTGTTGCAGTGCAAGCTTGCAAACAAGAAACCTCTCAGGCTTGTCCATCCTCTTTAAGAATTCTATATAGAATCATAGAATAGTTTGGGTTGGAAGGGACCTTTAAGATCATCTAATTCCAAACCCCCAGTATGAACCTGAATTCTTTGTAAATGGATCACTCACAAAAGATCTGCATAAAAATCTCAAGTATATACAAGTACAGGAGTGAAAGCATGGTTTTCAGTCAGCATCTCTATCTTCGCCATTCCACCTTGTTCCCAGGAAACAGTTGTGCACAGGCTGGAATGCAGACTGAGCAAAGCCATGGTCCTGCTCTATGTCTTCTCACTTTGAATGAGATGTACTGCTCAGTATAGAAAGGTTGGATTGG
>JAOWBP010002559.1:453701-483185 GCA_028571105.1 Tragopan temminckii
GAGCAAAGCCATGGTCCTGCTCTATGTCTTCTCACTTTGAATGAGATGTACTGCTCAGTATAGAAAGGTTGGATTGGGATCCACACAATCTACAGTTCCCAAGTTTACCTACAAAATTCACATGGAGAAAGATCTTGATCTTTTCTCTGCCCTTATTACTCATTCTCTTAAAACGAATATGATAAAACAGAAGAACGTTGAGAAGGTAAGAATACAGAAAGTTGCCTCTTCCAAGGTCACATACATTCACAGATGCAATATGAAAACAGATTTAAATTCTTTGACCTCGGAGCCCACAGTGGTACCTGGAGCTTTATACAGAATCAGAGAGAAAAGTTCCTACAAATCCCCAACTCTAATAGGCTTAAGATGATGCCACCTTTGGATAGAGCCAAGCTGCAGACATTATCAGATGGTCCTTACCTCTCCATTAATGATGGCAGATTCCTGACTTCTATCTGATGCAGCATGAACAGCAGGTAGTGCCACAGGTTTGATAGCTATCAGCTGTACGGATCCAGAAGAGGTGTCAAAGGGGTCAATGGCAGATTTGGCAATGTTATCAAAGAGAATGCCTCCTTCCTCTTCGTCGCTGATGGGTACTAAATCACATCAAACATTCAGCATAAAGAGATATTTTTACTGCATGTTAAAGGTGAAATTCAATGAGTGTATGCTTAGGATTAATAATGTGCTTAGAACACTTCAAGAGCAGATCTGGGAGACTTTCACACTGGAAAAAAAATCCCATTAGATTATAGATAGCATTCTGCATTCCAAGGATTATATAGCATTCCCCCCAAAAAGTTGATTTTCAATATGCACTGATAAGCTGAAAAGAAAATGAGAAGAAGGGCAAAGAAAACGCTATAAAAAGGGCAACTAAACTCAAAAGTATGTTTTCTTACATGGAAAAGATGTTACATTCACAGACACAGAAGCCTCCATGTGCTAAGGTATCTGTAGCTACTCCTGATCTAAACACACAGTTATTTTTCAGTGTCTTACAATGTAAAAGCATGATGTTCTCAAAATCTACTGATTTTAGCAAAGCTATTAGTTTAAAAAATAACATCTGTTAAAATGAAAACATGAATGTTGCATGTTAAGACATGCTTAAGAAACTGAGAGCATCCAAGTACTCTTTTTCACTTTTCAAAGAAGTATCTCCAGTGGCTGTAAAGTCAAGGCATCAGAATTCGTTGAGAGACGGGAGAAGACTTGGAAATCTTTAAACTTAAATGTCACAGTGAAGCATCTTTATTTTTAGATAACTTTCACATACAATCAGGCTCCTTCAACTCCAAATTTTGTTCGTAAAGCTGCACTACTTTGTCAGCTGTTGAATCTTAAACCTAACTTTATCTTCCTTTTGGAATAAAAGATTGACTCTAAAACACAAGTACAAATTTTGCAAAGGGATTCTTGCAAACATTTATGAATAATTGTGCTGTTAAAGGGAAGAATGTTTGCTCCATATCCTAAGTGACAGGAGTAGAGAACCTCTGCTAAAGAACAAAGTGGTCTGCTCTAAATTTATTTCCTCTGAAAACACACACTGTTTTAATATTTAATCACTGCAAAAATTACAATGGACTTGCATAAGTTCAGCAGCTAAGACAGCCAATGATTTTGGTTAAAAAAAATATTTGACAATGGTAATAAAATATGAACCCAGTGAGTAAGCTTATTATCTTTCTGTGCGTTCAGTAGACTGGAGCTGATGCTACTTAAGCTTTTGAGAACTATATGGGTTACATCACTGTGTCATTAAATACTGCCCCTCTAGCTTCACGGAACTGTCCAAATACAATTGAGAGTCTTGAGCCTGCCTCAAATCCCCCCCGCCCCTCCCAGGGTTGTTCAGAGTCCGAGTCTGAATGCTTGCAGAAGCAAGAAGACCACAAGCCTGGCTCACCGAAATTAACTGCCAGGCTCCCAGTGACAGCCATGCTGTCAGGGTTTCAGAGAGGCAAAATCTGATGAACAAAGAGCTAAGCGCCTATCACAGACAGCACCTCAATAGGAAAACATTTACATCACAATGATTATAAAAGGAAAGCACACACATTCTTCCCTCTGGGTATTTTGAATATGCTCAGTTATCACAGAAATTGCCTGATGCAGTTTTCTTTTTTCTGTAATTCACTACAGAAGCTTCCCCCCACTACAGAATGCTACCCTAACAAGCTACCTCATTGGTGTCAGGGCCTAAGAGAGGTGATGGCTATCTTAATTATATTCTGCATGAGCAAAAGTGGTCTTTCCCAACAATTCAGGTGAGCTTGGATAGCATCCCACCTGTGGTTCAAGTACCAAGAAGCTGTGTAATCACTTCTCCTTTGCTACTGCCTCTGCGTTTGCCTGAACCAGGCATGGCAAAAAAGGTGGTTAAGCACCAACTTACAAAATCTGACTCTCTTCAAACATTTTCTGCGTATCTGACTTCACACAGAAAGCACCAAGAAGTGCAGCTGGTTGCACCCCAATGTTTCACAAGGACTCAGCTTGCCAAGCACCAGCTGTGATCACCAGGCACCCACAGAGCATGGCTAGCTACCAATTCATGGGTTGTCTCCTCAGACCTCATTTCAGGATCAGAAGCCTGCATGTTTACCTAATCAGAGCTCTTCCAGTTTTAAGATACGTTAAAAAAAAAAGTTAGAGAATCCTTAATAACATATGACAGCTCTTTCTGATGTGGTGAATGAATGCAGAAGGCACAAGTGTCAGCCTTCTCATTTCCGAGTGCATCTCCTGTATATAGCACAGCATAATTTGCAAGGAAATAATAATCAAATCGAACTAGAATTTGGAAGTGGAATTGGAATTCCACCTTAGCTTAGCATTTGTTCATTAAATGGTATTTACGATGTAAAAGTATTTTTTCAATTGCCCTTTTTTTTTTTTTTTTACTGAAGACTGATAAAGAGCCTAAGATCCGCAGTTACCAGCTTGTTGCTACAGTTTAGATTGGCAGTGAACCATAAGCAAGTGCAGTGGGAATTTTAATACTTGCTCCTATCTGTCTCTTTCAGAGAGAATTCACAGCAAGAGTTTGACAGGATTGAACCACAGCCACCCCTAATTTTAACAAATCAAAGAGGAAGCTCAAAGAAGTGAAAGTCCTTGAGTGTTTGCTCCTGACGTGCACTCCTGTCAGGGTAAGTCCAGCCCCCTCAATGCTTCAGCTAGGCGAGCTGGATGATCACAGGAAATTTTTAGGAAACCACCCAGGTGTTCTTGCTCCCTTGCTTATTATAATTAGCAAACTTGCTTATTATAATTAGCAAAACATAATTAAAGCAATGCTTTTAATTTCTTTTCTTAAACAGATGCACACAAGCATTTATGCAGCTTCACTGCTCCTCCAACTCTTGCTTGCACTGTGTGCATGCATATATTGCAAGACTCAAAAGTTCAGTGGAAGAAAGTGGAAAAAGCCACCTATTTAATCACCTACTTAAGAGTAATTTACCTTCTTTGAAACATCTTGTGCAAGATATTTCATGCCATGTGATTCATTGAGATTGAATTACTCTACTTAATCTTTCTTTGACTGAAGTACATTAAGATTTATTCAAAGCAATCATTTAGTCCTGTTGAGGAATTGCAATGAGGATCACTGTGGCCCGGGTTTTTGGCCACGACTGGAGGTTTATCTACACATCACTAGCTGTTAGTATACAAGATTTGCTAGATTAACACTGCTTAAGGCATTCTAATCTTACCTTTCAGTGCAACTCTACGCAATTTTCAGGAGGCAATGCCAGCAGGTGGTGCTACCCACTCATACCACTGGTGCTCCAGTTGTGGAGGAGCAGCTGAGAAACTAGCTCCGTGCATTTGAAAAATCAGCATGTAGGATATTCTGCTATTAATGTACTTATTAACTTATATAAGAAAAAAAGAAATTGCTTACATCAGTCTAAGATTTCCACAGTAAGGATCCACAAGGCTTTTTGTCCTGCCTTTCTCTCCCTCTAGGCTGTCTTTCCTTCCCTTTCCAAAATCATTACCTGTGGACTCAAACTTATAGCAAAATACTGAAGAAGATGCACTTTCTCAGAAACAAAAATTTCACTGATTCTGAAATCCCCAGAAAAAAGAATGGCATCTTCAGAGAAGAAACACAGAAAACCAGCAGCTGGGAAACATCTGCAAGCAGGCAGAATGCTCTGCCTTTTCTTAGGTCTTTCAGTGAAGCCTTAAAATTTACTTTGTATAAAGCAAATGTGAACATCATGACCATGTGTACAATATGCAATCAATTCTGAGTAACTGAAGGGCTTAAAACAATAAGAAAACAGATGAAGTATATTAAACGAAAATCTTAAGTTTGACAGAGAGAACGATGTCACAGATCTGAAAAGCTGCCTCATTAGAAAAAAGTCTGCATTTGAGTATTTCAAACAGAAACCCTGGCTACTACATGAAAATTACATTAGTAGCAGGGAAATTTTCATTTTAGAGAAAATCTCTCTATTTGGGAAAAAAATAAGAAATTTTCTAAATCATTCTATATGTCAACTGACTGTCTCCATAATGATAGGAACCAGAGGTTTTAGCAGTAAAGCAACGTATGTTCCTGAAGGAGTTTATAAGACAAGTTTCCTAAACTAGTCCTGAACGTATTCAGGACTGAAATTCTTCTCTACAAGATATTGCAGTATAGCAGAGTACATTCTTGTGCACGCACGTACAACTCATTTCCAATACCTACCCAGCAGTCAAACAGTACAATTCTAAGCCTTTCATAAACACCATAAATAATAAACTTTGAGGAAAATAAACAAAGAAAACTCTTGCAGACTAATAAAGAAAACACAAAAATCTCTCCCGGATGTTAATTTTCTGATGTGAAAAGTCTTCTAAACACCAGGCCGTACATTTTAGGTGTTGCAGTCCTGGATTTGGCAGGGATCCTGAAATGGGAGTTACCTGAGCAGGTGGTCTGAGCATTCCAAACTGACATTCGCAGCTCTTCTATGAATCAATACACACAGGACATCTACTCTTCTATTTGTTGCTTGCTTTGTACAGCTTCTATGAATCTATTTTGACCCTATTAGCAGCAACAAGGATTTCTTTTTCTGTAGCTATGTTTTCACCTCCAAACAAATTTGTCCCATTTAAATTTCAAATTCTTCCATGGCGTGTATTTCATTTGTACAGAATCCAGCAGACTCATTACTTGGATGGCACTTCTATAACATCATCATAAGCATGCTTAATAACTAAAACAATTATTTAATTGACAATGTTGATGACAATACAAATAAGTCAGATAGGGAAGGCATGAGCACTCACATCAGTAGACTATTCTTCAACAAAGTAGCGCTCTATGAGCTTTAAAGCTCTGCAGAAATAGTTTTCCATATGGACAATAAAACCATGCATTTGCTTTCTTCAGTGCTGGCTTATAGTAAAAGAGTATAAGCATTCAGATTGCCACTGAATCTGATGGCATGAGCATCTACACTCTTACCTTCGTTCCTTGGATGAAAAATGCTGTCAGATTCAATTAAGTGGCAAAATAAAGCTCATCCAGAGGGAAGGCAAACTTGAATTAAGAAATGTTTAATTGCACAGCCACCTGCCAACCCCAGTTCATTCAGAGGTCTGTTACAACAGGCACATTCATTAGCAGCACAGGAAAGCTATTTTTCTTGCCCCCAAAAAAACAAGCACAGAAAGCAGCAGGAAATAGCATCGGCTACATCTGAAGAAACAAAGGGTTTGTGTCACTAGTAGGATGCTACAGGGTCATAGCAAGCTGTGTAATTGAAACAAACAAAACAAAAGTCAGCGAAAGGAATGGAAAAAATATGGGGAAATATGTCACACAACCCAAAAGTCTATGGGGATTTTAAAAAAGAATCAATGCATAAAACTTCCAAGAGGCTCAGGGAGAACAGTAACTGTTGCCAAAATGAGTAATTTCAGCTGTACAAGTGAAGTTGGTTAATTCTTGCCTCCTCCCATGATTGGATGTCAAGAAATGATTCCAGAAAAGTCTAGGCGTTTACTGAGAGGGGATGAAGAGTCAGATAAAGATCCCAAACACTTGTGTAAATGAAGCAGATGCCTCACGATAAGGCAACGAAGGATGAAAAGAACAGACTATCTGCACGCCAAATTCTTCCAAGCACTCTGATTTGTCAGCCTTTCAGAGGCAGAGACATTGCGAAAGGGAATCATTTCACTTCAAATCAGTGCATATGCTCTAGTGCAGTTGCTTTGGCTGCTCTCATTCTGAAAATAGAAAGACAAGAATCTCCAAAGGAGATAGGTACATCCCAATCAGCTGTGACCCTCTAGAGTCACCAGAGACCTTGGTTACTTTACATTAGAAAGCTAACATTAAAGGACCAAAAACTGGCAAGATGAAACCCTTTCCATCCTAACTGATCTTTATCCCATCCAGCACAGGATGTTTCCCAGAATATGTCAGATCCTCAAGGTATCCCTATGGCAAAGCAGACTGCTACATCACTGCTACTGGACTCAATTGCTTGTTAACATATTTCATTTCAATTTGAGTCACTGCAGACAACTGCTCAGAAACTCTGAAAGGCTGGCTCTGTCACTGAGCCACACCAGACAGCATGAAAAATGTGGCCCACACTTCTGTAGAATAAAGGAAGCAGCGTATCATAGCTTGGTGCAGTTACATCCAAAAAAATGCTTTGATTTTAGCTAAGTTAATAATACAGCCAAGTTTTCCTCCCCAGTACTTTGTTCCTACACACACCTGATTTTCAGAGATCTCAATCAGATGAAAGTATAGACAGGAAACAAAAATTAAGAATTATGACAGCTTCTGTCTGGACAGAAAATTATGTAGTCTTACGAATAGCTTCTGGTATGTTAAAAAGGAGTGAGGCCTTGGACTGAACTACTTTTGGAAAGTTAGATCTATTTTTTAAGACAGTGTCCAAATTGGTTGGAATATGAGAATTGTTCCAGGTAGCATTCCTAGCAGCAGGAATGGAAGGTTTCTTACACAAGGAAGTTTGACTCCTTTTGAATATTCATGTGATCTGTGCCTTTTTAGGCTGATGAGTTTCTAGTACAAACCTGGACTCAGCTACAAGACTTCGCAACTCAAGAGGTACGGAACCATGTGCTTCATCAAGAACTGCAGGAAAACAATATCCTTCCATCTCCTTAACATGCTTTTCATTCCTTTTTTTTTTTTCCCAAAACAAACAAGGATTCACACCCACCCAAAGATGCCAAAGGCAAGGTTGCAAGGTCAAGCACTCAAAGTCTCTAGGAAAAAAATGGCCTGTGTAACTTTTGCTGGATTGGTTTTGTGAGGAGCTAGAGAAAGGAAAGATTTTACTATAGGCTGCTATAATTCTTCAAGCATACGTGGATCCGTGGATCCAGCCATTTGCTGAATGTTAGGCCCTGATAAAACAGCAGCTGAAAGTGCTGGCATTCTGTTCTCTTCCATGCTCTTTTGAATGTGTCTCAGAAAATGTCAAACTGACAGTAACACTGTTGATTGATTCACTCACTTCACAGTCCTCTATCATGTGCAACTGAGCACTGTTTAAAACAGGATTTCAGTCTAATTGTTCAAAGTAAAAGAAAGCCCAACTCATTACCTTTCAGACAAAACTTTGTTAAAGCATTAATGTGTTTTGCAATAAAAACATGAAAAAAATGTAATTATCTTACCAAAATGTATCACTACTGTAATATAAATAGGTAATTTGTCCTTGTTTTCTTCAGAACTAAAGCTCAGCCAAAGAGTTCTCCTCATCCTCCAGACCACCAGGTGCTTAAGCCAAGCCTGTCAGCCTACAGTGGTTTTACATTGTTCCCTCTCAGCCCTGACACACTGCATTTAGAGTCAATTTTGATGCAAACCATACAGAGTTCATGTACTGAGGTAACATCCAGTGCTGTCATTTTTCTGTGTAACTAAATGTCAGCAAGAAATAGAATCTAAAATTGGTCTGTAACTATGGCAACTAATGAGCCATTCTAACATGGAGTCCCCACATCAAACATGTGACCATCAAGGGATTCATTCCAGTTTTAAGACTCTGCTTTTCAAAGAAGAAAATATGCAGCTTCTTTTGCTCACATGCGTATTAGAGGTGGCAGCCTACAATCAGGCTAGAGCAGGTTTAGACAAACAGCTAAGTCAAGAAGAGCTTCTTTCTTAAACTGGAAGGAAAAACAGCCAAAATATTCTACTGATGCTAATCGCACCAGATAAAGATATTTCCTTCCAAAAAGAACAAAATGCCAGAGATGACAACAGCATTTGAAATCATAGTACTGTGGAACAAAGCATAGCTCAGTGACAAAACGTAAAGGTGCCTTGATTTTTGTTTTTTCATTCCTACTTCAATAGGCATTGGGTGGGACACAACTCCAAAGTCAGAAACATCTGCACATGCACATGAGAATAAACGTGAGGCCAGTTCTGTAATTCTGGTAAGGCCATTTCCTTTTCCATGACCTCATCTTCCTTCTTGTATTGGGGAACTCTTAAACAGTTATGCTTCCAGCTAGAAAATTCCCATCTCTATCCCAAGAAACCATCTTTATCCCTCTCCATACTTTCTCCTGGAAACCACCAGGTGACCCTTTCTAGGGCCACAAAAATGAAGTCCCTCCAGAAGTAGCTGGGGTCCCTTTCACAAGGACAGCTCTGCACAAAACGCGTTTCATGCACAGGTTCCTCCAGAGCCAGAACAACCAGATGGCAAGAGCTTATCTTTCTCCCATCTTGTATATACATTGCACTATTACTTTCTAAACAGGTAAATCCTTCACTTTCATTCTGCCATTGGAGTTCCAGATCTTGCTGCCAGCACGCAGTAGGAACAAATGGCAAGGATCCCCAGTACAAATGGAGTACGGATGGTTTCCCTATGGTGCTAGAAATCATTCAGCTCCTTTGCTGCTCCAAACAAGGAGCTTCATACTTTTTTTTTTTTTTTTACAGAAGAGAGAAGACAGAAGGTAAAATTATCAAAGAAAGAAAGCAGTTAATAGTTTTCCAGCAGAAATTGAAAAATACATAGTTATTGTTATCAAATAAATTCAAAGCTAAAACGAAATTAAGATTTGAAACAAAGGATCAGGATTGCTATGTATGACATGGAAAGGTTTCTTTAAAAAACAAGTGTATGTTTCAGATAGAAATGCAGTATAGCCCAGGATGTTAGGTGTTAGTCAAATTTTTTAACAAGAAACCGGAAGCTCTTACCAATTTTCTTGGAAGATTTTAAACCTAACAAAACAAAACAAAATACCATCAACTAAATTATTTTGCCAACAAGTGTAAACATTATCTGACGCTTTTTTTTGAATATTAGCTTCCTGGGGTAACAAAGAAGTAGTAAAAATTAACGCTTTTAACTCTGGAAGCCATAAACGTCATTGTCTTGTAAAAAAGACATAATTGAAACAGTAAAAAAACAAAAAACCTACAAATTTATGTTCCTTAAAATTTAAAGCAATGAAAATTTTTTATCTTGATTATGGAAGTACAATTCTCTTTTAGATAGATCAGTAAGAGTACTTATTGTTACAGGACTGGAGCATGGTCACGTGCCTATTATAAAAAAGCACTGCAAGTAACAGACACATTAACAAAAGAAAAGTTCCTTGTGTGAATTTGTAAACCTGCACAAATCTCAGTAAAGCTGATTGAAAAAGAGAATACTATATTTACACCAATTATATAGCTCCCAAAAGATGCAGTGCTCTGTGATACACGTATAGAAAGAAACGAGGTCACTCACAAAAAGCAGTATGATTTTGCTGTCCAGAACAAAGGCCATCTCTGGTGCTGTGTATCTGTCACTACAGTGCACTGTACTTCTGCTAAGGCAAAGTATTTCTTTGCACGGCACTTTTGTATGATTAAGATGCAATGATGAAGAGATGGCATAATGTCGCACCAGGACTGCCATTAGAACACTCCACAGAGGCTGCTCAGGTGACTTACTGGAGAAAGGAGACCTACACTAAGATTTTTTTCTTTATCCAAGTCCTCACTTCCACGCATATATTTCTAACAAAGAAGAATTACAGATTTCTGTTACTGACAGAACTTAATGAGGCCAAATCCAATTTAATTCCTTCCCTTTAAGTGGAAACGATCAATTGGTTCAAGGACAGTGTTTTCCATTCGCATGGAGAATATAGCTATAGAAGTGAAGTAATTCAGAAAAAATAAACACAGATTGACAAAAGAAAAGCAAGGAAGAAAGGGAATTGGACCCAGCTCTCAGCCAATGTTCCCAATTCATCTCAAGTCACAAATCACCACCGCCAATCAGTGGCCTGCAAAAAACATCCAGCACAGTGCTCTAAGAGCATCAGGAAACGCCGTCGTTAGGTGCAAGTAACAAAAAGCTATGATGTGGAGGATTAGAGATGGGAAGTTAAAGCTCTGAACATCTCACACTTTTCTAATAAATTTTTACCTATTTAATTAACTGTTATCAGAGCAGTAATGGAAATGAACAGCTTATACAGGAAAAAAAAAGCTGTAAACCCAGTCCACCTACTAGGCATCATTTCACGTACATCAGCTTGCTGGTTTAAAAACAAACAGATAAATAAACAAACAATCACAGAAAACTTGCGATGGCCCATGCATAAGTAGTAAGCAGCATAATGCTTCGTGTGAAAGCGAGAAATAACTATCAGCAGCAAAGGGCGTGAAAACAGCTGCCAAAAGAAAACACGTGAAGGACAGCTAAAGGCACAGGAAGAAGGCCGTGACACGTCCAGCACCGCTGTGGGTGCCACGACGGGGCGGCTGCGAGCAGCTCTCACCAGCAAACACTTCTCACCGTTTCTTTTCCTGCCTTCGTCTTTTGTCACTTTTTGCGGTGCCACGACTTTCTGCGGGGAGCTCCGGCTGGAGCTGGGCTTTCCCGACTCGTTGCTGATGATGGAGCCGTTCTGGCTCGGGGACCGGCTGCAAGTAACCATAGCAACAAGGGAGGCTGTAAGTTCTTCTTCACAAACCTCGTTTCAAGGTTATTTCATCTACACAGTTTGCACCACTGAGTTTTCAGGTCTGATTTTGTACCAAAACGGTACAGAATACAAATGGCATGCACAAACACAGGAAAAACAGGAACAGGCTGATGGTAGGAGAGCACTGCTCCTCAGTTAGTTCAGGGCTGATAGGCATCTTAAGCCACACCAAAAGCAGGCACTTCTCATGCACAACCCCCACAACGACAGAAGCAGCACTGCAGAGGACAGAAATCCCTGTTATTAATGTTGTGTCTTTATACAGCTCAAACAAACAAGACTCTTGCTTTTATAAATACAGCTAAAATAATTTCTTCATTATTTAGCTTGCATCAGCACACAACTATTTTCTCAGCCACAATGCAAAATCTGCTAATTTCCTTATCTGCTTTTTACCCATTTGCACTTCACACAGTTTAACCAGCACCATTATCTGCTGCAACTCCTACGAAAACGTTCTCCGTGTGCAGGCACTGCATCTCCTCACACTAAAACTGCCCCACACAGGCTGAGGAGGGAGGGCACAGCAGCTCCCATCAGCGCTGGCTCTCAGCAAGGAGCAACCCTCAGAATACACAGTGTACCTCTGCCTCTGGGTGCTTTGGGATCAAGCTCTCAGCTGAAGTTCTCTTTTTTGGGGGGTGGGTGGATGGCTCAGTCTTCATGCACAAGTCAAGAAACACAGGCCAAGGTAGAAAATATCATATTTGGTGCTACTCCAGTTCGATGCATGATGTCAAATTGTTCCTAGAGATGAAACTTGCTATCTATGAGGCCTGCATAGTTACATATGCACCTACCTACATTTAAACACTCCAGATTATCATGGCTAGTGAAAAGACAATTTAAACAGATTGCATCTAAGGAAAAAACTAGTCACAGGGACTTTCGTTTACAGAGGGAAATCCAACCAATTATTCTGCTGTCAAAATAGCTTTGTATCCAGAAAAAGGTATCAAAACAAAAATATCGTGAAGATCAACCCATTACTGCCACACTGTACTGCCAGGCTGAAACATTCATTTACCTCTTCTGACTGTCCTATCCATGTAAGTAAAAAGCATTTACTGTCAGAATGGGATGGGACAAGTATGAGGAACTAATTCCCTGGGACTCTCTTTTGAGTCGGAGAGACATTTGACACCAGCTCTTCCCAGCTTCATGACTTCAGGAGAACTCAGCACGCACTCTACATCAGCTCAGCTTGAGGATTTTCTTGTGAAGTTCTACTGAGAACAAATATTCTTGAAAAGAATTTCTCCCCTGTAGACCTCCCTGTCCCTGCTAATGAAGAGTCCCAGTATATAAATAATCCCAGGGACAGATCAATAGCTGAAGAAAAGCTGATCTACTTGGGAACAAGGAAAAGAAACAAGTATAGATAGCTTGCACAATTATTTCTGCTGCCACTAAGCTAAATAGTCATCTTTTTAAAGCAATCATTGTACTTATTATCTGTGAAGCTTCCTTCGGTGACAATATGAGAAGATATTCTGATCAGTTACCAGCCACTTCATGGCAGTTTGATTTAAACTGACCTTTCCAGACTGCAAAGTAACCAGGATGAAAGAGCAAATACATAAAGGTCAAGAAATATTTCTTCATCTTAAGAAATCATTAAGTTCCATCCCCAGACACAAGTCAAGAATGAAAAGAGACTGCATTTCTACATGTTCTCACTTACTCAAGTAATCACCCTGAAGGAGGTAAAAGTAACTCTGAAGAGCCACTGCTAAGAACAGCAAACAGAAGCATCACAGGTTCAGTACACTTCTGTAAAGAGAGTAACTTTCCTAGTGAATTCCTGAGTCAAGACTGCTAATCCACATTTGCTTAAAAATGGGCAGATAAAGTAGAGGGGGGGATATCTACACCCATTCCAAGGACTGAGTTAAGGTTCCTGATCACTTTAAGACCGTTAAGTAATAGGACAGGTTTACTTGCATGTGTGTGTGTTTCAAAATGACTCTGGAGAAACTGAACGAACATTTTAAAGAACATTTTCTGCAAAGGTTTATCTGTGATTGCACAGCACCAGGAACTGCAGCCAGTATAATGGTGATCTTTCATTCAGTTTCACTGAGGATGATTCAGGATAGACCTTACATAAAAGTTCCTACTGGGAAGGCAGTGAAGAACAGATTTCTTGAGGTAGCTGTTATGATTCCACCACTGGAAGACTTTAAATTTCAGGCAGAGGTATCATCGACCACACAGTGGAGTAGAGCAAGGACTAGATAGGTTCCTGGAGGGAGAGCTTCTAATACGCGTTCAACCCTGAAGACTTACTTTGAAAAGAATGTAAAACCTGAGAAACTTGCTTTAGAAACTGATGTCATCTAGTCTGTTCTTACACACTCCAAAGTTCTGTCCTACTACAGATAATCTGAATCCAGAGATCTTGCTTAATGATAAATCCGTGGATGCTTAGTGTTTGCTCTCCAACTGATGGACTGATGCAGTCTGCCAGTAGTGCTAAAGCAATTTACAGTCACAGAAGTCTCATCTTTGCTTTATTTGAGGAATGACTGGTGTTCATGCTCCAGAGTCAATGTTTATTTTAGGTTTATCTCTTGTACAAGGTCAGCAAGCACAAGTCTGGCACTTCCCATTTAACTCCTCTACTCATGTACAATCTGTGAAGACTCTTCACTTTGGTTTATCTTTCATTTTGCAGCAAACTTACACATCCAGTACAGACTAATGTTATGTGAAGAATATATCACGGAGGAATCATCTGCCACACGTGGTGCACGGGTAACAAACCCTTCAATTTTTCCTAAGCACTGGCAACATGTACCCCATTCACCCTTCAGCAAAAACACACAACCCAATACCTTTTCCTTGTTTCATTGGATTGGGCTGTTTTAATGGTGCTCCCATCCTGAGTGATTTCTCTCTCCTGGGAGGCAGGAGCGTCTCTGACTGGAAGTGGAAGTACGACAGTCTCCTGAGTTACTGGTAAAACTTCATCTTCAGCTCCCTGCTGACCTAAATGTTGCTTGGCATAGTCAAAACCTTGCACTGGCTGCAAAAACAAATGGGAGAAAAAAATTTCCAAAGTGTGTCATATGTTAAAAAAAATTTCCACTTGAATATACCATTTTCCACTACTCCTTTACTTCTTAAAAGTAAGAAGCTAGAGGTAAAAATGTGTAGATTGCAATACATATGTCCAACAATGCAATTTTTCTGATAAGATCTCCATAACACATACTTTAAACATGATCAATTAGTAGTGAACTTGGCTAACCTTTCTTCCCATCTGAACACCCCCAGAAATTTCTTTGACAGACAGTGCAAAAGTGAATATTAAAAAAAATAAAATATAAAAAGAGAAAAGCAAAGCCATATAGAAAACAAAAAACTTTCTGCATGAAAAAAATCTCATATTTCCAAAGGAGGTAGGAGTAATTTATTCCAGATCAAGACAAAGCAAAAAAAGGGCACAAATGAAAGTTTCATGGGCAAAATTCCACACACAACCCCCCCACCCCCAGATTATTCTTCTCAGAATAGTGAAATCACATTCCCTTTGGCTTTCAAGTTGCCTACTGGGAAGGTTCTCATTGATTTTACTTGTTTCTCTTGGAACGTGGCATTTGCAAGAGGCTTGCAGCCCTGGCAGCCAAGTGCTGCGTGCCCAAGCCTGAAGCCATGGCTGTGCTTTCCCTGCTGCCTCTGCAAGCAAAAAGCAGAAATGACAACACATTCAGGGCAAAGCAGTCACTGAAAGGTGGATTTTCCCAACGGAGAAATTAAATAATTCAAGCAAAACTTAACTTGCAAAAATGTATTTCCTATCAGAAGAGAAGAACCACTCAGACATCTCTGGCCAACTCTGGGAAAAATATGTAGCATATAAAAACGTTCTTGCTGCATTTAACTGAGTTAATTTGTCCCAGAAATGTGCATTCTTCCTGAAGTACAAAGACTATTTGTAGAATGCTAAAAAAAATATCAAAAAGCAATTCCAAAGATAGGTAAGGCTGATTTCAACCCTCAAGCTTACTTTGGGGAACACATCAAAATTAGACATTTAAAACCAAGTGTTCCCTCTCAGGATCCTGTCCTGCTGCCACCGAGCATTTTCACTCCAGAAGAAAGTCAGACTGATAAGAAATCTGTTGATTTGTGCACAAAAAAAGAATGAGCTCTAAAAAAAAACAAAACAAAACCAACCATTTCCCTTGTTCTGTCCCTTCCTGAATCTGGGCTATCTCTAAAAATAGAGATAAATTTCATAGGCAATTTCAGTCTGAGAATGAAAAGCTGTATTCTTAAAAAAAAAAGAATTGTTTATGGGATTCAGTATTGTGTCTCCTGCTTAAACCAAGGCTGATGATTTCTAATGTGCTCAAATACTTCAGAATTCATCTGATAAACAGCTGCAGTGTATGAAGGAGTTACTAATTGGGCTAACTCTGGTCTGGGGAGCAGACATCTCCACGCATTGGCATTATAGATCTTGCAGTTTATCAGAGGAAAGCCAATTCACCATCACTACCCCATGGCAAATCATGATGTTACCACCCCTGACAGCCGTCTGCTTGCCCTCTTCTGAAGGCAAGGGACCATAAAAGCAGCCATTAGCTACCAAGGGAGGAAAGGAATGAGAAAAGTAAGTAGTAGCTGAGCAAAGACAATAAGGAAGAACTACTGCACACCATCCCAGACAGTAATACTTTTAATCGATAAAATGCTTTTTAGCCTTAGTATCTATATTAACCATTACTCAAGACTATCCCAGTTATTCTGCAAAATTAGGCAAGAAAAAAAGTATGATTAAATCAGGTATTTCTCTACAGTTGTCAAAGAATAGAAGATACAACTTTTAATTCACATCTTACTTAAAAAACACAACAGAAGAGACAGAATATAGGAGGTTTTTTTTTTTTTTTTTACAGGACTCTACAAAGCCCCAGCTTGTGTGTGCCAAAGGAACAAAGTAAAGATTATTTAATCTAAATTCTACTCACCACCATGTCTGGCAACAAACTGCATTAAGGAAGAGCTGAAAAAGCTATCCTCATCAGCGGACATATTGTGTTAAATAAAATTTGATCTTGGAACCCTGCTCTGAGAAAGTCCGCAGGAACAGATGGCTTTACCACCCCTGAAGGGAACTGGCAAGACTGAATCACGATCAGGCAGTGCTAAGGCACAGCAAGCATAGGTGTCCAATATGGCCACAGAACTCAGAGAGACTGACGGAGGGGGATTTGAACATTGATTTTGAAACAAGACATGATGAGATGATTAAATTACATAGCTGGGAAAAGGGTTGAAGGAACATGGAAAAATGTTACTGGGACATTTTTCTTTGTAATGATTATGAAAAAGACACTGATATTTAAATAAAGGAAAGAACAAAAAAGGGAACAAAGAAGAAAGGATTGTTATTCCCTCCTTCAGCATATATACCCACAAACACAGGCAGTGTCTCCGGTTTCTTTTTTCCATGCCCTTTACCAAATTGATAGTGGCTGTTTTCTCATGGCCTACACTATTTGTTTTTGCTGGTGGGTCTTAGACTGCAAATCTTATCTCTGTTTACATGCAAGCTTATACTGTCATGCACTAAAAGAACGGAAAGATTTCAGATTACAGCTTTTAAAAAAAGCATGCTGTGAATTCAGAAGCAAGGGAGGTAAAAGTTAACATCTGCCTAAAACCTGAAAGTGAAAACAGCATCTCAAAACAAAAGCAGCATTTCAAGAACATTAAGATAAATTCAATTTAGAATTTCACTTTTTTTTTCTTTTTTTAATTTTAAAACTAGGAAGTTGTGAAAAATGAAAAACTGGGGAAGAAAAAGGTAACATTGCTACTTCCCTGCAACTTAGTCCTGATGTCACTGGCTCCTCAGCCAATTCAGAATGGCAACAAAACACAACAGAATTTGTAAGATACTATAAAATACACGGTACAAGAAAGGTCGTTTTTTAAACCCTACTTATTTAGCTGTCAATCTGTGAGAACAACAAAGTCATTCCTAAATTACCAGGCAGAGGCAGCAATCCTGCTGTTACATCGTACCCCACTCTGCAGAAGGATATTTAAGCTGGGCGTTTCATTTCCTCTCCGTGCTGTGTTCAGGCATCCTACCCGCTGACATGGGACGAGTGAGTCCCCAAGGGCTGTGGCAGGCAGCTCTGCTCAGTGAAGAACTGCAGCATCCCTCTGCTTGCAGCAGCAGGAGGACTGCAGTGATGAACAGGCTGCTCTGCTCTGCCAGCTCCCTTGGTACAAGGGAGCACCGCTCAAAAACAGCAGCTGAAACCCAAGGCTGTACGCATCCCATGACATTCTCCTCATATTCAAAAGGTATCGAAAACATTCCAGTGATAAAGAAGCAAATCTCAGGCTTACACAAACAAAATATTAAAGCTGTTCCTTAAATTAAAAATCTCTCCACTCACAGATCAGATGCAGCATTAATCAAGCAGTCTCAGGAATTTTCTAAGCAATGAAATATCACACAGAATCATAGAATGGTTTGGGTTGGAAGGCACCTTTAAGATCACGTAGTTCCAACCCCCTGCTGTAGGCAAGGACACCTCCCTCTAGACCAGGTTGCTCACAGCCCCATTCAGCCTGGCTTTGATTGCTTCCAGGCAGGGAGCATCCACAACCTCTGGGGGCAACCTGCTCCAGTGTCTCACCACCCTCACAGAAAAGAATTTCTTCCTACACATTCATTTAAAATGTGATGTAGACATGACATCATCAGCTATTTGTATTGCCAAACTGCAGGGAATGCAGCAATTATAGTTCAGGCAATTATTGTTATTCCTGAGGTCACTAATGCTGGAATAAACAATAAAAATGAAACCATTCTTTTAAAAATGATCTTATAACATTATCTTCCTGAAATACATTCCCTAGTCCTATTCTAAGTAAAGATGCTGTAATCAAGAAAGACAAAAGCAGTCCGTTTCCATCCTATTGCTGGATTTATGCTCTATGGTCAATACACCAGTGTATACCCCAAGCTAGATTTGGCTGAACCTTTACGATGGAACCATCTTTATGAAAGTAAGCACAAATCCATTTAGCTTTCATTGTGAAAGGAACCACTTTCTATTTAACGAACTAAATTATATTTCATTGAGTGTCAAAATATACCAAAAACAAACCGAAGAAGCTTCTATACTAGTAGTTTGGATCAGGAGTGCACCTTTGAAGTAAATCTCCAAGTTACCTTCACTGACCACACTTCGATTCACATCATACCACAACCTCAGGGCTCATAGGAAATGCATTCTAGAAGCAGGCCCATTGCACTGAAGTTGCAAATGTGAGCAAATGTGCAATAAAATCACTTGAAATGAGCGTTGGGTGGATGCTGGCAGCTCAGCACCAATTGTTTCTTTCTGCAGATCCAACTCCTGTGTGACCACACTGACTGCTGGTGTAAACGCAGACCGAGGGAACAGGTTTCTGCCTGATCACCTATACCATAGCCTTATTAAATCTGTTTTCTTGGAGAAAAGTCAAAATTGGAAATTATTTTTCTTTTTGGAATGATAACTGTGGATTATTAAATTAAGTTCTTTCTCTGTTGCAGCCCCAACCAGCAACCGTCGTCTTAAATATTAACTTCACTCAGCTGTAACGTAACCCGTTGACAGTTCAAAACAATGTACAAATTTGTCTCCCTTTGTACTTCAGCTGGGACTTGAGATTACATATAGGAATTAAGTTGTGTATAATATTCACAGCAGCCCCTAATCAATCATGGTCTGTATTTTAGACATTTCAGTGGGACGTTATGCAATATTGCAGTGATATTAATTTTTTTGTGCGTGTTTGAATATTACTTGTTTCAGTTTTCCAGATCTAGTCTGAATGCTACCTTGGTAATATCAGATAAACAGATAGGCATATTGGGAACGAAATTTTTGATACAGCTGGCACCAGCTGTACCCGTCTTCTCTTCACCTTAGCACAGCTGCAAGGACCTGTCATATGCATCATGCTTTCCTTCAGCTCTCACCCCAATCTACAATTCTCAGCAAAGCTGAAATCACAATAATCCTGCTGTCTGTTGCTTCAAGAAACCAAAAAAATCCATCAATTACACCTAGCAGAGAATCAGAGTAAAAACTTCAGAAAGCAAAGAGACATCTTGGATTTGCAGATCAGTCACTCACTTTAGCTCTTTGAGGCAGGTTCATCATGGTATCCGGTTTGAAGTCGTTCTTGTTTTTCCTGCACAGAACTGCTGTAATGATAATGATGATAACTGTAACCACAGCAATGGGAGCCAGCACCGCTGCAATGATCCACAGGTTGTTTGGTGGGTTCTTCACCACAGCTACAGAAAATTGCAAACCAACATTGGTAAGTTTCACTGTGTAAATTAAAGATGCAAATTGCTTCCAATAGCGCCTTCAACTGCCTCCATATAATGATTAGTATAAGAGGATTGCTAGTACCAATTTATGCCTTTATATTTCTTAAGTAAAAATAAACGAATTAGCAACGCTGTTCAATTCACATACGTGGCAGCAAAAGCTGCCATCAGCTCCCAAGCCATGCTAGATGACATTAGATACCACTCAAATATTCATTTACAGAATAAATTTTTTTAAAGAAGAGATATAAGTAATACACCCTTTACTTTTCAAAGCACAACCAACTTACAGTAAGATAGTACGTGCTGAAAGTATACGCACAGAGCTCATGCCTGGTAGCACAGTCTTAATGGCTCTACAAGAGTAAATCGGCTCAGCTTTTTCAAAGATAACGAAGCTAAGCATGCTAACAGTCATTACTGACTCCAGCAGGCCAATAACAAAACGCTTCTCTTGTGCTAAAGGAATATTTTGTCATTGTTAAGATCAAAATTAATCCATCACTTCTGAAGGAGAATTGGTAAGGAAAGAGCTATTTGCAGATATATTAATAATAGCATGAGGAAAAGGATACATTTCAGAAATGGAGTGGTACTCAAATGCTTTTGGATTCCATTTCACCAGAATAAAGTCTTTTAGAATGCATGCGCAGCTCGTACTCACATAAGAGAACCTCCTGTTACATAAACCCGTTACCATTACATTTCTTCCTTGAAAAACACCAGATAATCTCCTTATGATTCTGCATTTTCCTCCAGTGAAATATTTTGTGGACTTCAACATGCTTTCTCTATTTATTTTCCTGTGCCACTGTTTGCTGGCATGGATAGGCAATTGTGAACATATCGATGTAAAATAGCCTTTTCTATTTCCCTGGGGACTAATGCTTTCAAATGTCATTGAGCTTATTAGCTGTCAGAGGCACATGGCGTATTTCAGGATCAGACTGAATGCACACCATAATGCTCTGGCTCTGCAGCAGTTATGAAAGCCAGCTGAAAGTGTGTTTGAAGGCTGAGCCCATTTTCCTTGCATGTCTGCACCTTCTTGCAACGCCAATGCAGTTTGCTGGGTTGAGCAGGAATAGCACTATTATGTACCTAATAGTAATGGTATGCCTACAAACTGCAAAAAAAACCAAGCTGAACCCCAGAATTAAGTAACCTTTCAAGGTTCACTTCTCAATGAGCTTGTATAATTCTAAATTAATGAGTCCGAACACATATTTTGGGAATGAAAGAGCTGTGGGGAAGGAAGGAGAACCTGAATTTTATCAGAAAATAATAATGTTAACCAGAGAGCTGTTCTGTGAGCAGAAAATTATTGAAAAAGTACAACTATGATTTGTGGAGGATGCAGAAGAAACAGTGACATGATGACAAATAGGACTACCATTAAGGAGTCCTGGTTTTAAATCCTGAATTCAGTTACAGTCTTCAACGTTACAGTCAATAAGTCAATCTGTTGCTTATGCAAATTCAACAGGATTTTGGAGCAAGCTTTCATTTTGCTATAACTAAGTCCCTCATCTATGAAACAGAAACTTCTCTTTTTTTTTTGGTTATTATTCATCTGTCTAGCCAGACTATGAGCTCCTTGGGGTAGATGTCTTTTCTTACTGCATTTTGGTACAGAACTTTTCAATCTGCTGTAACACAAATTATGACTAGAAACAAAATGCACATGAAATATTTTCTTTGGGAACACAAAGGCTGCCTGTGAGCACTGTGCCTAAAACAAGACAAATCAATTTCTTTTCTTAATAAAGTATCAAGATAGTTCTACCTCCTACATTTTAAGCACTCTGGTTTTGGAATCTCAGTTATCCAAAGTCATCATTTTCACTTCTGTACATGTTCTTTACAGTATTGTATGCATGTTTAACTTTTCTGAAAATCTATATATGAACGAGGCTGCCTTATCAGATCACAGAAGCACAAAGTTAGATCATCTGTGGCAGCTGTTACATAATTACCTAAATATCCATGTATGCAACAAAACTCCACAGAGTCATAAAGCTGCTATACGTTCTCTACAGCTGCTATAGCAAAAACAAAGCTGCTAAACATTCTCACTGCAAACAAAATAGTTTAGACTTTAAATACTAGGCTTTATGGTAGCAGGAATGGAAATCTGCAATTTTAGTCCCGTAAAAGTCAATAACAGAGGATGATCAAATCAAGGATCAGGTACATTATATAGTTCATTCCCTGGAAATGACACCATACTTCAGCCTTCTAACTCAATCATACGTTTATGGATGATACATCAATTACTTATTATAGCGGCTCCTTCTTTTCCTATCCCCATTACTTGTAATTATTTCAGCATCACTGCTCCTTCAGGCAGAGAGATGGCTGAAGTAATGGCCCCAGAAAGTCCCATTTTCTATGCTGTTTAGCCAGTGAGGAGATCAAGTATGGAAACCCACTCTGTAAGTTTAATCCCACCCGGACCAACACCTCAGACAGTTGGAGAGATTCAATTAGTTGAAGCATCAATTCATACAGTAAATTGTCATTAAGAAGAAAAAAAGAGAGATTAACAGAGAGAAACTTGAAAAGGACTCTTACGATCAGCTTGAACTTGAATCACATAACCCAGCGTCAGGGCCATCCGCTGGGAGTCAACAGTACTCAAAATTTTGGCAGCTGCAGTGCCCAGCAAGGGTTTCCCATTGTATAAAGTATAGTACGTCAGTTCAGCTGGCTCCTTGGGTCCTGGAATTCGTTGGATTTTTACCATCTTTCAGAAGAAAGAGAAAATGAGAGAAAGAAATAAACCGTATTTGTATCATATCATTGCAAAGCCAGCAAGAAGTTATCTGAAGGCAGTGCATGCAGATTGTCAGATCTGATATAAGCATAAGCTGAAGGCAAATATTATCAGAGGAGCAGGACTTCCCCTCTACACTACAGTCTATTAGGATTAGTAAGCACTGACTGCCTTCATGAAAATCCTTAAACATAATCCTAATGCAAAGGAAAGGCACACAAAAAAAGGAGAGGTTCAAATGCTTGGAAAATACTGTTCTCTGTAAAAAGGGAATTCTTAAAATCTGTCCTAATGTTGAAAACCACACTTTACTGACACATTGCAGCTGAAAATTTCCCTCACATTTTACTGCCACACTCACTATTTTTGATCCCAGGCTAACAATAAGAACTGTGCTTTCTCAGTTTTATTCAGGAAAACACCAGCAGAACTTTAAAATTGTACCTCTTCATATCCTGGGAGTAAAGGAAGTGCCAAACACCTTGAATGACAAGAGCAGAAAGGAATTTTGTGATGCTTCTCTATTACGTAATAAACTATTATATGCCATATTTTCATGGAAAATGTTACGGAAGTTCATGTGTTCGGTACATAAAAACATACTCCTTTTTCAGATTCTTTCAGTGAAAAAACATACAGAATGGTGGGATAAAAAAAAGTAGTCATTTGTTTTTATGTCTCTCAACAAGCAATTTTTGAAAAATAACACATTGCTAAGGGAAAAAGCAACAACTTGTCATGGATTTCAGAACAGAGCTTCTCTTTGAATTCCCCACAGCTAGCATCATTTGGCCGAATTAGTGAGAAAGCAAAATAAGAACATTTCAAATAAATGAATGGTAAATATTGCCACATAGTAGAAAGATGATTAGTAAATTACTCAGGGCTCAGGCATCTACTTCATAATGTGATCTGTGGACATATGATTTGATGACTAACCTTGTAGAAGAACTGCCTCACACAGTTTTTCAACAAAAAGGCGAAGTTCTACCCTTACTGAGTTACCCCAATGACAGAAGAGCTAAGAAACACCTTTTCTTCCCCACACTTGAGAACAAAAATCATAGCTACTCATTATGTTGAATAGGAGACTTTATGCTAAGCATCCATCGTATCAATCTTCACAGCAGCCAAAGACAAAATATTTGTTACCATTGATAAGCTAGTGGCAATTTTTAGAAGACGAGAGGCATGAAAATATAGCTGACTGCAGCAAAAGGAACCCATTATTAATGCCATGCGTACTGCATGTGCTCCTTTGGTGCTCATGAAAACAGACAGAAAATCTCAACGCTGTTCAAGAGCTTTCCCCACACATTCAGGCAGCATGCATCCAGACAAAGCTCTTCATAAAGCACGTTTAGGTGCAACTGATGTTGGGCTGATCACCTGCACAGTGTAGCTGCCCACAGTGGTGGCACGTTTAAAGCGTCTTCCTTGCTGATGGGACATCATGAACAGCGGGGCCAAGCGCTGCTCCATTAATCTTGCAAAGCTCTGATTGTTCAGTCCCAGTAATGCAATATCAACCCCTTGTATAACTGTGGGAATGGGGAAAATCACACATCAGCACATCTTACACAGATAGATTAAATAACACGTGGTTTGCAGAGCTGTTCAACACAGATGTACCAACTAGCTGAGAAGAAATATAACTGGACACTGTTCACAAGAGTTCTGTCCTCTCAGGGATTCTCTGCTGAGATATAATGTGCTTCTGTCTCACTCACTGCACCGTTCCTAGTAATGCCAATGATGCTTCAGAGAATGAAATATTCAAAAATGAAGTCCTAAGCCATTCATTTACCAAAATGGCTCAGAAAAGCACCTAACCCATAATCTCCAACATAAAGGTCAGTGAAAACCAGTTTGGGAGCTGTCTGGCCTTATGCTTGTCAAAGGAAAGCCAGACGCTCCTGTTAGGCAAACAGCAGGGCTTTTTTCACACAACAGTTTTGAAATCTGAAGTTGGA
The DNA here is from genome assembly GCA_028571105.1 of Tragopan temminckii. Classification (NCBI taxonomy): domain Eukaryota; kingdom Metazoa; phylum Chordata; class Aves; order Galliformes; family Phasianidae; genus Tragopan; species Tragopan temminckii. The sequence continues at coordinate 477,832 of JAOWBP010002559.1, forward strand.
GTTCTACACGATTGTTTAAAAATATTTTTATTTGGCAGCATTCATCATTGAATAGACATTTCCTAAATGCTAACGAATGTGAAATAAAATAAAATGCACACTAAACTTACACAGTTCAAATAAGCGATACAGCATGCTCATTTAGTTCATAAATGTGTGATTTTTCAGTGTTATTTAAATATTCATCTGGGATCATCATGAGGAGCTTTTTTTGGTTTTTGTTGGTTTTTTTTTTTTTGAAAACTCTATTTCCATTGTAGTACCAATAGTATTCCACCACAGTAAGTGCAAAAAGGTAAAAAAAATGGAGCATCAGTGGGGGAGCTGCACTTCAGAGGATGATCATCTCTGCATAAATTTATTTTTAACCTGAAAATTACGAGTAGATGTAACAGGCACCAAGTCACACTGGATACTGGAAGGAGATGACAATTCAAGCCATTTCATGTCAGGCACCTTTTCCTTCACTCCCCTGAGTATTAAACAATTCCAGCTACAGAAACACTGATAAGAAGGCTTCTGGATCTACTGACTCAAAGATATCTGGGGAAAAGGGTCCCTCTCTCTCTCTCTTGCTCACTCTGCACTTCTTAAGTGAAACATGTCTGAAGAGGAACTTGATACCAGTGAAATGATCTTTTTTTCTATAAACAGAATGTTATGCACTTCAAGTTTCAGGTAAAAAAATGCAGAAGTTCTGAGACTCAGTCAGCAGACTCTAACACACTTCCCTTTGCTTAACAAGTCACCTCTTTTTTTTTTTTCCTGGGTTTTGTCTGCAAAATCTCTTTTGATTTCAGATTTAAATCCAAGTCACAGAAAAAAAACAACCAACATGTTTTAATTCTGGAAATAGCTGCTCTTATAAACACTTAAACCCAAAATGGCATAAATTCTGAGGCAAGTGTTGGACACAAGGAAGTTCTCTGCCCAAGATGACAAATCACAGTTGCGTCCAAGACTAACTTTGGATACGTTTGTCCAGTTGAATGCAACAGAAGTGTTCAGTGAGCAGCCATTTATTTTTATATAAAATTACTGTATATAAAAGCACTGTAGATTTGTTACTACAACTGAGTACTAAAAGTTATTCTCTCAAACGCATAGAAGACAGGAGATAAAAAATTACCTGTGATCACCCAGTAGTCTCTAGTTGACTCCGAGACATCAAGGTTTGGATATTCCAAAGCTTTAAAACAAAAGTCAAAATTATTTCATAATATTCCAACATCTCACACATTTTATGTCCCTGAACAACACAGCCAGACATCAATAAATAAGATTGATCTTTTCCATAGCTTTTCCATAAAGACAGTTACATGACTGCCCAACCAAGGAAGAAGATCTAGAGACATAAATTTCAGGATTACAGTTTCTCTTCTGTCTGAAAAAGGACGTGAAATGTGAACTGTATAGATGCTGCGGCACAACATAGAACATATCTTCTGCTGCCAGAATATTTGCTAGCGCACTTTCTGTGGGTAAAGCCAAGGATTACCTATTACTAAAGATGATATACGATAAGCATACCTCCATGTTATATACATCTCTGCTGCTTTCTCTACACAAGTAACCCTCCAGGAATATAAGAGAACTTTCCATGGTCATTCTGTGATTCAATCCTTACTTAAGCCAAACCAGAATTTAAATGTAAAATATTATTAATTAAAACACACGAGTGTCAGCTTCCATTAACCAGAATACAGTTCCACATAACTACAAACACGATTAACAAAACTGTGAAAATGGCTTAGAGTGGGGTACAGGCACACTGAAATCACAACACACACTGCAGCATTTAAGGTATTACTACCATATGTGCTTACAGCTGTGAGAAACCGATGTCTGCTATTTTGATGCTTTTTATGTTTTGCATCTCAAAAGCGCGCTAAGCTGTGAAGCTCAACACATTGCTGATTCTTTATGCACATCAGCTTTTTCTCAATAGATTTATGCAAGGTGGAAAGCATTATTATTTGGAACTTATTTCAGAAAGTATCTCTGCTTTCCACATTGATACACTGCTAATTAGTTACCTTGATTTTTAAACTGCACGGTGGTTTGAAATAGTAAACACTGTACAATATCTGATCATGCACAGTAACTGCTTCTGAGAAGAAATTTCACTGTATGTCCTGAGCTGCCCATTTCCATGACAGACTGTGAGGGCTCCGGAGGAGCTGCCAGAGTCCAGGGGGAAACAGCATGCTCTGAACGTGACAGCAACATTTGTCTGATGAACTGAAACCACTGCACACCACATGAATAAGCATAAAACACTTGTCAATGCAAACATTTTCACAACGCGTGCCATCAGTCTGAAGCCATAAATTTTACGCACACATTAAGAACACGCATTTGCTGTATACCTCCTGTGCTGGGAATAAAACCAAGAACTCCAGAATGAAATATAAGCCATTACTTGTTAAAGGAGCACTTGCTAAAGACTCAGTTGGGTCAGTTCATCACATCCGAGGACTGGCAGAGACATGACAAATGTCTTCTACAGCTGCTGACTATCAAGCATATGCCTGCACTGCCTTTTGCAAAAAGCACCAAGTAGTGGAAACTCTAATTTAAATTATAACTACATCCGTTGCTGCAGCAGAACTCATCACTGGGCATTTTCACCTAGCCATGTGGTTGCAAATATCTGATGTGGATAAGTGATGTCTTAAGATTAACGTACGTTCCTTTTTCAAACATTGGCATGACCACCAGGGTTAGCTGTGATTTCCATCCTCCTCGCTCTGGAGAGGGATCACATACACCACATACTTGTTCGTTGGACAAGTACCTGATGAAGAGCTGCATGAGATGATTACGGTTGGGCTGTTTGTAAAGAAGGTATACTTGCCAAATAGGTAACTTGCACCTTTCTCCAGTGCTCACTTTTCAGTAGTCTGCTTCTAGTTCTTTCCAGAATCATAAAATAAACAAGGACCTTATTAATTTTATTTGAAGATACAGATCTATTCAGTTAAGTATTCTGATGCTAAATACATGTTTGGATAGTGCTTGCAAAATGAAAAATTACAAACTACTCTGGCACTGTTACAGAATTATCAATGACTTTGATGGCTACTAGAAGCTTAACCAGAACTTTAGGGTATTTGAGCACAGCAGATCAAGTTTAGTAAGTATCACATGAAGACACTTTACCTAACGCTGAGATCAGATGAAACATGCCCTTACTTAACCAGGCACCATTGTCATACATAAATGTACCTATTAGGTTCATTTACTCTCACTTCCAGTGAGCACTGATATCTTCCAGTACATGGATAACCTGTCACTACAGCAAGATTAATTACACAGATTGTATTCACAAAACAGATTAAACAGAAATCCACATTATGAACTGTTCCATCTCTTTATTCTTCCTAGAGAAATTAGCAAAGTCAAAGATCACGTATACCATGCAGGCTGTACGATACAACTTCATCCAACTCTTTGTACCTGATTCTTCATACTGGGGAAATGCAAGTGAATTATTGACACAACATCATAAACTGAGCAAGAAGCTCAGCAGATACCCAATGACTTTCAGAAAAGAGCTATGTTGGTATAGCTCACCCACTAAACAAATGTGGTGGCATGCTACTGAGTCACACGCCCGGACCACGCACTGAGGGGCTCAGTCTTTACATAGCAAAGGGCTATGCTAAAGATGAACTTTGTGTGTTGGACTACGCTACTCTGATACAGCAAACTGGGGAGATTTTTATTTTATACACTATTTAACTTCACCTGGAACTCAGTATAGGCATTTTTTTTTTCCCCTTCCATACACAACTAAAGTAGATACTGATTCCCCCCCTTCAAAAAAAATCCCACAACTTTTAAGTTCCCACCACTTCATTCTTTTTCTTAAACTTAAGTTTAAAACAACAGAAAGTTATCATCAAAATAACCTAAAACCTGCAAGCTTCAAACCAAAGATGTTTGCAATATAAAAGCTTGGTGGTGGTTGATCTTGCAGGTGACTGTAGAGAAGCACATACTTACACTCTGCAATGGTGAGAGGTGGGTAGGTTAAATAGAAACCCACCAGCTCAGCTGACAGCTGATTAAGAAGGTTGCTGGAAATCGTGCCATTTAAAGTTGTGCTTCGATTGTTGACTACATAAAACAGAGTGACAGCTTGAGAGACTTTGGAGGTATTCAAAATCTGAAAAAGAGGTAAAGAAATAATGTGCAGTATCGTTTCAGTTCAGTAAAAAATAATAAAAATAAAGCACATACAGAATTACTGGAGCAGGCAGAAAGGGTGCCTGAATATTCAGTAAAAACATGAAGCTGGAAGAATACCTTATACTTCATCTCTATTTGAATTTCAAAACAGTAGTTTCCCTATAAATCTTGTATTTATAAGTTTACTTCTGATAAACAAAACTATCTCATTTCAGAGGAAAGCATAAACTTACTGCCACATTGACTGTCAAAGACATTAAGTTGAAATATATTCTATTGAAATACAAGTACATGCATAACAAATAATAACCCAGAAACTTTAGCAACAAGCACTGGCAAAGCAGGCAATGCTGTACCTGAACTGTTAGGTTGTTGCTGGTGTTCCAGACCTTTCTTTCAGCATCTTGAAACGCTCTCTGTAACCTTTGCTCCATTGTCTGAACAAATCTGCATGACTGTATATTATCTGTTTGGCTCACAAACTGCAGCTCTGGAAAAGGAACAGTGCACGTGTGTGAAGACCAAATATGCTTAGTTGCATAGCCTCTGTGATGCCCAATTGCAACATGATCAGCATACAAATTCAGCAGGGAAAAACAGTGCCACGTAAGACCATTTTATGTCATTTAAGGGTTGTACTGATGCATAAAAGGGTAAGACCAGCACTCTGCATGCATATTTACTCAAAGCTGGGCAGTAAGTGAAAGTCATACTGAAACAGAAGTTACACTTTAAAATCTTGCAAGCCATTGGCTTTTACAAGATACAATGAATTCTAATATTGATTCTCATTCTGTTGGTGCTGGGAACATATTTAATCTATGCATACATAAATACATAAGAATATATAAGAAATCTCTTTATAATTGAAATTGTTGTTTCACAGAGCTGAGGCAGTGATTCAGCAAGGCAGCATTCCTCCTTAACTACCAGCAGTCCTGCTGGCACTGGAGGCACTGTCACCATGTAGGTGAAATCAAAGCACAGGCCATCTTGCTGCTTCTTGTTGTGGTGTAGCACTGGAGACCAGGGAAGAAGCAAGACATCATCCCTCTGCACAGGACCTCTAACAGAACACACGACTGCCAGCCTACGCAGGCCATCACTCACCTGTCTTCAGCTGGAAGTGGTATGCAGGGAGTGGCTTCCATGGCATTGCC
>JAOWBP010002559.1:483285-496640 GCA_028571105.1 Tragopan temminckii
TAATGATCAGGCATGGATGCAGCATACTAATAATAAACCAAAGGCAAGCTTCATTGATGAGAGAGCTAGACACGACCAAGGACAAATAGTCCTATTATAGAACAGAATAAATAATGTGGAAACTATTGTAATAAAAAAAACCTCCCACTAGGAGTATAGGGTACTATAAATGCTATTAGGAGAAGAAATATCTAAGCAGAATCCTTTGCGTCACCTCGTGGACAGTGATTTTTCTGATAATGGAATAAAATAGGGGAGGTGTGGTTGGAGAAAGGAGGATAGAAAGCATGTAACAGGCGATGAAAATGAGAATTCTTATTAGCTGCGACAGCTCTTGAGGGAGCCCAGAGAATCCTGGCATTCAAAAGCTGCATCCACCTAGGCTTGGGACTCAGCACTGGAAAAACATGCTGAAATTATAACAACTTGGTTATGCTGGCAGGTCTGTTCGTGTACAGGATCAGTCTCCGCAGACAACAAGTTGCAGGTGGACCAGCAGCAGAGATGCTGAATTATGATAACCATAATATATTGAAGGGGTAAAATGCTTATAAGTAAATATGATGACTGCAGAGTTAGCCTGCTATGACATTATTTATTGTAGTTGCACGAAGCCTATGGCAAATGTCCAAGGTGCATACAAGAGACAAGGTCTCCTCTGACCTTGAAGGAGCTGTTTTCACTTTGCTGCATCTTGAGCTGAAGCACTGCGTGCTGTGCTGGCACTTTGCTCCCTCCTGTGCTCTCCTGCAATGGATTTTCTATAGTTTGCTTCAAACATGGACAAGTATCATAGCCCTTTCTTCCTGATCAAATCCAGCTAAAAGACCCACAAGAAGTCCCAGGACCTGGCCATGGGGAAATACAAAGTTTGGCCCCAGTGATGTGCTGTGAGGTGGTTTCAACCTGGGAGGATTCAGGGAGAAGAGAACAGAGATGCCACAACCCCCCCTCTATGCCAACATTTTAGCTTTCTTCCCTGTGCTGTGCAGAGCATCTCTTGTATGAGACCCTTTCTAAAAACATTCTCAGAAATCCTGAGTGCCATGAGCCCCCAAATCCCTTTTGTTTTTCCTTTTTTTTTTTTCCCCCTCTTTTCTTTACAGACAAAAGCATCTCAGATTGCCAGACTGTTCCCCTCCTGTTCTCTCCCCCCTGCTGCAAGTTGGTGGCTGCAATTGCTGCATGCTCAGTGCAGTGTGTGGGGACAGCCCCAAATCACCCAGCCCTGAGACACGGAGGTGTCAGACATGCCTCCCCCTCCCCCCCATCCCTTCCCCTTGGCATCCTGTCCCCCTCCGTGGTCCCAGCCCTCCCCTCCGGATTGGAGCACTCTCTGCCCTCCTCCCCTGCTCTCCATCTTCCTGCGGTCTGCAGAGGTGCATTGTGGGAAACTCCCAAGTTTTTTCCACTCCCCCACCCTCCCTTCTTCCTCTGTCTCCATCCATCCCTCCTCTCTGCGCAAGAGCCATCTCTGAAGGACAGAGGTAAGGCTGCTGCTTTTCCCCCTGCATATCACTAACTGGGGGGGAGTTTGGAGAGAGGGGAGGGAGATTTTAATACCTGTTAATAAATAACAATATGTCTTAACCCAAAATAGCAAGGATCTCTCCACATGTCCTTCAAGGTCAGGCAGCCCTGGAATAGAGCTGGGAGCTGGGATGGAGGCTACAGATCTGGAATGGAGGCAGGGAGCTGGGATGGAGCTGGGAAATGGAATGGAGGCTGAAGCCCTGTGATGGAGGCATGGAGCTGAGATGGAGGTAGGGACCAGGGATAGAGGCAGGGAGCTGGGATGGAGGCTGCAGCCCTGACAGGCTCTTGCCAGGTTCCCAGCTGTGTTCCTACTCCTTTCTGTCTGCATCGTGCTATGTTAAATGTCTAATTGCTAGCAGTCCGCAGGCAGGAGGCTATGCAGAGCAAGTGCTGGTAATTAATAGCCCTGGCTGATAAATATTTCCTTTTTCCATGTTAGGAGCTGGGGGTTGTTCTGCTGGGGTGGGGCTATATCTCTGATACCAAATGGATAGCAGTTGATATTGTCCCCTGCTTTGTGCTGAAAAGTTGCTTACAAAGAGAAACAGACCAAAAACAAAATCAAGCCCCTCATGGAGAGCTGAGAGGTTTTTCAGCTAGTGTACCAAAGGGGAGGGGGACCAGATGGGAACGAAATGCATGAGGAGTGTCTGGAGCATTTTGTGCACCTCTGTGTGTAGCTCTTTTTGCATCCATGTGTGCAGAGATGTGTTATCTTGGTCCCTGCCTGAGGTCTTGGTGACCACTGAGGAGGGGGGAGAGGATTTTTATGCCATATCCGAGGTTAGTCTGGGAGAACTTTGGTGCTGGGGCCATAGGAGGGTGGTGGCAGCCTCTTCTCCTGGGTGGGGCTTGGGCAGGATGCTGTCAGGAATGGGAGGATGCAGCTGGACAGAGCTCCCTGCTCCAAACGGGGACCAACCTCCACATTCTGACCTTCACAGCCACGACCTTCAGCAGTTCCCATCTTTCCAGCCCCTCACCCATGCAGTTGCAGCAGGAAGAAAAATCTAGAATTTCCCCTAAATGCACATATTCATCCCTTGGCTGGCGGGTGGCCACAACTGTGGTGCAGCGGTTCCATCCGTGGCGGGATGCGGGGAGGAAGGATGGATATAGGGCAGCCTTCCTGTTTGGAGACATCCCGGATCCCCAGAAGGTCACTGCTGAATTATTCCCTATCCACCTGCAGGGGCTCCTCACATTTCAGCTGCAAAGCAACAGTTTTCAGATCTTGCAGAATGGAATCTGCAATCTTTTTGGCCACAGCTGAGATGCAGAGGGGGTGATGCCATGAGAGTCTTCCATCTGAAGGGTCTATCAGGATGCCCATAAGATGAAGAGAGATGCCAAATCTGCTGCTGCTTACTGCAGTCCCTGGGGCTATTGCACTGTGTCAGAGATGACCCTTTTTTTCTTCTTCCTTTTTTCTTTTTCTCATCCAATTATTTTTCTTCTCATTTTTTTTTCTTTCCTTTTTCGCTCGTGTCTGTTGCACTTCAGAGAGAAGTGGGACCAATGACTGGGGCTTTAAAAGCAGCGTTAGGAGGATGAATCCTCCTCCCATCTCCTCTCTTGGCACACCATAAAGGAAATAGAACTGCAAAGCTTGGAGGTACCAAAAGCACTTCTGCATTTGGGGTATTGCTGAGGTTCCTGCTAGGTGTTTGGATGGATGCAACAGGGAATTGCTCTTCTGTTCTTTGGGCAGACCCTGAGGGTTTTGGGGGAGGTGGTGGCCTTCATCCTGGAGCAGGCAGCCCTCTGGGAGGATGGCTGAGCAAAGCTGTCTCAGGGAAAGCCTTGGTATCTAATGCCCTGCAATTCTGAATGGTAAGGGCTACAGCCTTGTTCCAGTAACGGAGATATGGAGTGACTTCTCATGCAGTCTCACGGCCTCATACAGTGCCACCATGGAGGCAAAATTCTGTGTCCTGGGGTTGTTTCAGTGCTGCTTTCCCTGTTCTTGCCATGTTCCAGGGCAGCTGCAAGGCACGTGGAGAAGGGTTTGTCTGCACAAGGCAGCAAGCAGGTTTATAGCTCTTTGGGCTCTTGGAGTTATTTCCACATAGGGTAAGAGTAGGTAACAAAGCAGAAATGTGGCATTAGTTTACACACATGCTGTGAGGCTCAAGGACCACAGATGTGATGGCTGAAGTTCCAGGTCTTGATGCAGCCACAGGGCTGACGCAGACACTGCCAGCAGCGATTTGAGGCTGCTTGCCTGCTGAAAGCTTCTCAGCTTCTTGATGCTCAAAATTCAAAGGGCTCGTTGGGTGGGAAGCATTTAATCTGGGATGCAAGAAGCAGCGAACAGCATGTTGGGAGAAGGATCCATCAATATTTCATCCTAGGGAAGTGGGTCAGCAGCATGTGTTGCAGCTCAGTGCTGCTGCTTCCAGGCTGTGCTTTGGGAGGGCTGCACAGCCCAGCCCTGGCACAGTGAGCCTGATAAAGAGCTTCTACAGAAAGTGATTCCCACTCTGAATGCATTCATGCTGTTTTATTGCATTTACCGAGCGTTGCGTCAGACCAAAGTAGAGTGGAGGTGGCTGAAAAGCTCCCAGCTACATGACACAAACTCCTTACGTAAAGCTGCTCTGAGATTTATGGCAATACTGAGATGTACTGCATTACCTCATCCACCACCACAGCACCTCTTGGAGATGGGAAATGGCTTAGTCACAGTATGCTGCCGTCACACTGCCTGGCTGCTGGCATGGCATCTTGCTGCCTGTTCCCTCAGCAGCACAGAAAGAGGCAGAAGGGCTGTTTGCCCTATGAGGACTGGGGAGTTGAAGCACTGGGAAACAAAATGAGCTCTCTGCTTTTTCTTAACGCATTTCCAAGCCATCTTGGTGCGCTGGGGGCATTTGCCTATGGGCTATTTCTGGGAGAAGAAACAGCTGTAAGAATGGTCTTGGGCTTCACGACCTTAGAATCACAGAATCATCAAAGTTGGAAAAAACCTCGAATATAAAGTCCAACAACTGACCCATCCCCACCGTACCCACTGACCATGTCCCTCAGTGCCACATCTCCATGATTCTTGAATGCCTCCAGGGATACTGACTCCACCACCCCCCCTGCCTGTGCCAATGCAGCACCACTCTTTGAGAGGATTTTTTTCCTACTGGAAAGGGTCCAGCTTGACCCTTCCCTGGCACAACTTGAGGCCATCACCTCTCATTCTTGTTGCTCCAGCTGTTTTCCCCCTGGCCACCTCAGCCAAGACCTCTTGGTAATGACAATACTCAACATAACCTTGCTTTCCTCCATTTGAAGATCTAGCATCAGTCAGCTCAGCCTCCAGTATGGCATTTCCACAAGTTTGTGACATGCAGAGGTCATGTAGGAAGCCAGCAACAGCACTGATACCCCAGTAGCACCCTGTTTCTAACAGCCTGGTCCCTCAGCTGCCCTATATTTGGTACTCAGAACTATGCTGTTTTTGATGTTATTTCCTCCCTTTGGGGAAGTGATATAGCTGTAAGTTTTCAGGTGCCTCTCTGAAGTGGCTAAATTCTCATTTCCTTGTTTATGTTCAGTCTGCCATAATGGAACAAAATCTGCAGACTTCAGGCTAAAATTACCTGCTCATAATCTACCAGCTGGTGCAAACAGATGAATCTGTGATCGTAACTGAGTCCTGTGAGCTGGTGTCAGCAGGTGCAAATTGCACTCAGTAAAGGGGAGCTTACTGAGCTTACTGAGAAGAGAGCCACTTTCGGTTCCTTAGAAAGTTGGTTTGGTCTTAAATGATCAAATACAGGTATGGCAGCTGAGACCTACTGAACCTGGCAAATGGATCTGGGAAGCTTGAAACCAACTGGTGTTCTGCATCTGTCTTGTACACTGAAAATTTTTCCCTGTGTTGTTGGACAACGGGGATGGGCAGGGAGAAGCATTAATGCTTGCCTAGTCCAAGAGACCCATTTAATTCCTTGCCCAAGACAGCTAACTCACAGTCAGGAGAATGGAGCTTTGGAACTTTGGTATTTATCACTCTCTTATTTATTCTGAAAAAGTGAACTTTTGGGCAATTGCTTTTCCAGACAGATGAGAAAGACAAAGATATGAAGGGGAGGTTAAGGAGGGAGATCTGAGGATTTTTAAGGTCTTTTCTGCCAACTCAGGCTCTTTTGGCATGGCCTTGATAGAAGTCAGTAGCTATCCCTGAGGCTGGACTCAACAATCCTTCTGGGTCCTTTCCAGTTTGGGATATTTTATGATTCTATATTTTCAGCTGGAGGACACCTGGAGGTTGTGGAGGGACCTTTTTAGCTGCAAGCATGAATTCAGAGGCATAACCCCACTATGTAAGCTGAATTGTTTTTTGCTGATATGGTACAAGTCTGTCAGTGTGATGTTTGAAGACCCCGTACAGCTGTGGGGTGCAGCTTGAGACTTCATCCTGCACTCAGCTCCTCCTTGCAGATTTACTCGGCTTTCTTTCTAATTCAGAAGTGTGAGGAGAAGATTATAGGGCATGGGAATGAGGCAGGGAATAGCACCTTCTAAGAGTGATACCTTACAGCAAAGCCAGCAATGACTCATCTGCTCCAATTGGTGCAGAATTGATGCAGCTTTCATCTGCACACACAGGAGACAGATGAATAGATGCGCTTGCTAATGTGGTGGGCAGGGAGGGGGGCTGAAGTAGAAAAGGTGCCCTTCAAGGATCCAGGGAAAGCTGCTCCTTCCCTGTTGGTTTGTCTGGGGCTTGTTGTAATGGGTCTGACTGCACTGACCTTGAGCTGCAGCAAGCAGAACTAGCCAAGGACTTTGATGGGCAGGAACTCAGAGCGCTTTTCCTTTCCTTTTTCTCCTTATTTGCTGGTGTCATGATCTCTGCTTCCTCCTCCCAGCCTGGGGAGGAGCTGGTGGCAAGTGGAAAACGCCCTGCAAGGGGCAAAGATTGTTAAACAAAGGCATAGAATCAGGGAGACAGAGGGAATGAAGTCTGTTTCTCACAAAACCTCATTCTACAGTGCTGCCATCTGTGTGGGAGGCAGAAGGGAACTGGAATGGGTAGACGTGGAATAAATAGATGTGATGAGCTATGGAAAAGAAAGTAAAGGTGGAGAGATGGGCCATGTGAGGGAAAACTTTATGTGGTGAAATGCATGAGGGAAAGGAAGGAGAAAAAGAGCCCTTCTAAAATGAGGAAATTGCCTGATGAGGGCTACAGAGGTGCCTGGAAATGAGCAGTGCTGGTGCCCTTGAAAGCACAGGGCTAGAAAGAGGAGAGAAAAAATTAGAGAGTCTGATGGATATTGACAGCTTTGGGATCAGTTCTGCAGAATGCACTGTACTGCTTTTAGAGCCTGGGTTGGCAGGAAGAAATAAATGCAAAACCTGTGTTCTGCACATTCACCTAGTCCAGCAAGGAGTGCAGGGCAAAGCTTCCCAGCAGTAGGGAAACCACTGGCAGAAAGCCTTTCACATGCACACTTAGGAACAGCTGATAGTGAATTTTAATTTAGTTTGGTTTCCAAATCTTTTAAAATCTTTGGAATCTGCATCAGAGGAAAACAGCAAATATTTAGCAAAGCAGAATACAGTATAGCTGCACAATGCTAGGGAGTGTGAGCAGCCCAACTAATTGCCATTGAAGTCACCACGTAGGTAATTGAATATTTATGATATGATGAATCTGACTCCCCCTGTCTGAACCTCCGAGTCTGCTCCTGTTGTGAGCCTCACTTTCTCTTTGTGGCCTGTGTCATCACTGCACCAGATGTAAAATGAGAATTAATTCTTCCTCAAACCAGAAGAATAGAGCCTTGCAAATGACTGGAGCTGTAGTACACAGGAATATGTCTCTGGACGTACTTAGCATTTCTACTAAGAACATTACAGAATCATAGAATCATATAGATTGGAGAAGACCTCCAACGTTATAAAGTCCAACCATTAACCCAGCAGTGCCAAGCCTACCATGAAACCACGGCCTTAAGCATCACATCTACACATCTTTAAATGTCTCCAGGGTTGGATTATCAATGTCCTTTGGAGGCAATAGGAAGGAAAAGACAAGGTAGATGTCATTTAGAGAGATACTGCAAAATGAGCAAGGAAGGTAAAACAACACTCTTGGCCAAGTGCATATGCTTATCTACAAACACCCAGGCCACAGGGAAGGTCTTAATCTCAGTGAGCATCTGCAATTATGTTTGTGTGGTACAAGATGCCCAAGTGCATAATAATCTTCAGTGAAGCACGAGGGGTGGTAGTTCAGGTTCCCAAAACGATTTTATATCATTAATATCAACGATGTCAGTAAATGTTGCTCAGCTGCAGACAAAGTAGACCTGGCCTATGTAGAGCAGCTACATGGGCATTTGTTTGCTGTGTTTTAATTGAGTGAAGAGGTGGTTTGATTCTATTCCCTGGGAGAAGTTTGAGTGAGACTGAATTGAAAATCCAAGGAGAAGGCTAGCAACTATCCTGCTCAATGCTGGTTATAAAACCCTTTGTGCAGATTATTTGCCTCTTTTCAGTTATTTATTTCAAAACTAGTCAGCTTGGATCACCTAAAGTCATTTGGAGCTTTCAGGCTCCATCTCACTGAATACTGTTCAGCTACAACCCATCCGCCCTAAGGGAGATATATGAGGTAGATGAGAATCCTTCTGGAAGTCTCCACGCTACAAAGCCTTTACCCAAATGGAAAAATGTTCTTTGTTCAGGGAAGTATACAGCATACCAGTATCATGGCCATAAGCACAGTGTACCATGAGAGATATGGATTCCAGATTTCGGTGTTGCAGTTCCCCAGGTTAACTCCAGTTCACTGATGCTGGAGGAAATGCTGGCCATAGAACAAGAAATGGTTCCATGGAGAGGAGGAGACAGGGCAGTTTCTCCCACCAAGTAGGAAACTGTTGCCTGGTTTTGCTCTGAACCCAAATCTAGCATTTCTGAATAGGTCTCCTCCAGACCATCATTTCTGATTAGGCAGAAATTTAAAACCCAGCATTTGTTAGTCTGGTTCCCAGAAGAGACAACAGCGTAAAGCAGTGATGCAACCCTGGCACCTTCTCCTTGTCCACCATTAAAGGAGAGATCTGTCCTCTGAGCTATTATGGAAGCAATGTCTATCTGGAGAGGTTTTTGATGAGCTTCTCTATTTCTAAACCCAGACAGTTATTGAGCTCGTATTTCACTTAGCAGGCAGAGGGCCCTTGGCAGCACCAAAGGTCAGCTGGGAGGTAATGAAGCAGGTGACTCAGATCTGATGGCTTCCTCTTGTTTATTCATCATTTCCCAAGCTCAAACCTGATGTGGTGCTGATGGCAAGCCTCTCCTTGTCCCCTGCACACAGGGAGGTAGATCTGGGAGCTCCATCTCCCACCTTGCCCTGCCCAGATGTCTGCCTAGTAAGACTGGCTTAAGTGAACTTGCTGAATTATCTGTACACTGCTTTCATCAGTTCCTTGGAAAAAATGATTCCAGCTCATCTCTGTCAGCAGTATGGGTGATGTTTTGTAGGCAAACCTAGATAACCACTGCAAGGAGACAGGAGCCTACCACTGAGATGTGGTGGATACCCTGTCCCTGGAAACATTCAGGGTCAGGCTGGATGGGGCTCTATGCATCCTGACTGAGCTACAGATGTCCCTGTTCATTGCAAGGGAGTTGGACTAGATGACCTTTAAAGGTCCATTCCAACACAAATGATTCAATGAAGTCCATACACCATGCTGCAGCAGCTGAGGTTCTGGACCTTACCTCGCCTTACAGTAGCTTTGATAATTGAGAACCTAATCCATTTATTAGTCTCTATGTGGATGGAGATATCAGACAATATCACATTAACCACTTCTTAAACTTCAGTTGCGATAGTTCTACAAAACAAAAAGGGCAGAGGGTGAGTTATGGTCAGGGACGAGCTGTTGATCTTCTTTCCCATGGAACAACATGTTCTCCCTTTACCCGGGAGGAAAGCATCAAGGAATTAAAATTTGGTTGGACATGAGTACATCTTGTCACAGATAAAGGACATTGCATACACAGCTAGGGATTTATCTTGTAGATGGAGTGTAGCTGCAGCAGACCTCAGTGAAGGTTGGTGTGATGTGTTTGGTGTTCTCTCAAGTGCAGGCACTACAGTAGATACTTTGACTACAGGCTCACAATTATCCACAGTTTTGTTCTCCTCTTCAGGTGGGATGCCAGTAGCTTGTTCTTTCTTCTTCACCCAGCTTTCATTGCTTTCCTTTCTCTTCCAGGTGCTGTATCATGTCCAGGTAGGCCACCACCAGCGTGAACACCATCCCAAGGCGATCACCCCAAGGCACTGAGCTGTCCTGCTCTTGTGGCTCCTATTTCACTCAGCAGCAAGGCAAAGACAAAGAAGACCTAGGACTGCCTCCCTTGTGCTTGGCATCCAGACCACCTGCAGCACTCATAGGGATGGATTCCAAAGGTAACGTCCGAAGTGGAAACAAATCTGATGCCAAGGCCGCCAGCTCTGGAAAGCCAGAAAAGCCCAGCCCTGGGCCTGCAACGAATGCAGACAAGAAGGATACCCCCAAAGAACAGCCTAATCCTGCCACTGCCCCCAAGAAAGCGGGCAGCGACGCTGCTGTTGTGAACAACCACAGCAACCTGAAACCCAGTGCAGCCGCCACGGAGACACAAGAGGCCACTGGCCAGTCCCCTGACTCTGACCACAAGGGAAATGGCTCAGAGGAGTCACCGGGCAGCATCTTCGACAACATGAAGCCCTTGATCATCGTTGGAGGAGTGGCGGTGGCGGCGCTGGCTGTGATTGTGGGAGTGGCGTTCCTTGCCCGGAAAAAATGAAGACCGAGACGGGGTGGGCTGAGAAACCCAACCTGGCTGTACAGCTCCTTTTGAGACAAATGCATGCATACAAATTCTATACATATCTATATAGAGAGAGCGAGCTAGATAGGTCAATGTCAAACACCAACTGCAACTTCAAGGGTCTTGTTCAAGACAACTGTGCCAGTTTGACCCGATGTGGGTAACTCCATGCACTCGGTGTGTTCTTTTCATGTAATATATCTTGGCTTATACCACTGTGTATAGATTACAGCTTCTCCTGATTGGTGTAAATGACGGTGTCCCCTCCCCTCCCCTGCTGTCCTCCCTGGGAGCCACCCCCACTTCTCCTGCAGTCCCCTGTTTTCAAGTCCAAAGTGTTTTTCGTCCCATCCAGAGTCCCTGCTTTGTGTTTTGGTTTTCCTGTTCAGTTTGTTTGAGGGAAGAGATGGAGCCTGGTGAGAAGACCCAGTTCACTTGTCCCTATGTGTGGGGCAAAGTGTGGTTTCTTTGTGTTAATTTCTTGGGGCTTTGGATAAGTCTGTTCAGCTGGTATTTTCCCACTGGAGGCTATGGCCTTTCTGTACATGAAGGTAGGAAAAAAGGGAAACACAGGCTGGTTTTAGGGGTGGACAGGAGCTGGGACCCCATGAAAAATAACACTGACCTGTATCATGCCAGGGAAAACTTGATCAAGGTCACTGGAAAGATCCATCTGTCCTAGAGTGATTCCTCGCCTGTGACAGTAGCAGGGATTTGTGACTCCTCCACATCTTGGAAATGGAAACAAATTCCCAGCACTGGGGAGCAGCCTGGTTTCACTGGTGAGTACCTCGGGTCTAAAGCCAGACCTTCTAAGAAGGAAAAGGAAAGCAGGCAATGAGAGGATTCAGTGCCTTGGCAGATGCCCTTCCCCTGACATCAAGAAGTGGGTCACTTTATCTTGCACTGTCTTTTTAACTTGGGTCAGAGCTCAGATGATATCAGAGATTAGATGAGGTCAGAACCACAGACTCCCTGGAGCTCAACAGAAGTTGCAGCCAATGGGGTTTTTGAGTGATACTTAGAAAGGCCATGAGATGATGGGGTGAGTTCAGTAGAAATCAGTTAAAGAGCCAATGTGATGTGTCTTTGAGCCTAGATGTACACATTCAGTGTGTGCTAGGCCATCACTCACCTGTCTTCAGCTGGAAGTGGTATGCAGGGAGTGGCTTCCATGGCATTGCCAGGGCCACAATGGACTGAAGACTCAGCACGTGTTGCTTTAAGTCTGCTGTGGCATTGCTAATTCCATAGGCAAGTAGTCTTTCAACTACAGCAGCTGGTATAAAAACCAGTCTCCCTCGTGTAACATAGTAACCAACTGTGATGTTACTTGATTGCTCCAGGATTTCCACCTAAAGAACACAGGGAAACAATTTTTTTTTTTTTTTAATTTTGATTGCAAATACAACCACTATTAGATGAGACATCTCATTCTGAGTATGGCTCACTCGCAGGGCTCTTGTCTGTACGGAACCAGCACCACATCTGCCACGGGATTCACAGAACTGCTTGGGGAGCTTTAGTTCCAGCCCATGCAACACGTCTTCTCCTTTGAAGGAGTATCGCATTGCCATGACAACTCACGTATCTCCAATATAGGCCAAGGCTTCATTCACATATAGGTAAAAGGATATGCTTTCTATTCTGAGCAAAATTACTTCTTCCCCATTCCTTGATGAGTATACCTCATATAACAGCTTCAGGCTCAGCACAAAGTGCCTAACAGGAGTGGGAATGTGTGTTCTACAGAGAAGTACCCCAGCAACCTGCTCCAATACTCAGCTGCAGAATTTCAGGAAAGCTGGAAAGCGATGAACATGCCTCCCTCGTTTATTTGCTCTCTCCTTGCTCAGGATTTTCATCCCTGTGGAATTGAACTTGTCAGACACTCAGTTTTCAATTCGAATGGACTGACAGCAATGACATCCCATTTACTAGCTCTGCTTTTGCAATTGATCAAAGCTAAGAACAGCAGCACTTAGCTGGCTGCTAACCAGAGTCATTCTTAAACTGCTGAAAAGGAACAAACTCCTGTTCGTTGCAGTTTTCCAGAAGATACCTAAAAGAAAGTTGCATTTCTCTTCAATTTTTTTTAAAATAAAAGGACAAAGATTTTTGAATGGTCCTTGTGTTTTTAGAGCCCAGAACAGGTATCATCTATGCCTGCTTTCCATAAGAAAAGCTCAATGCTCCTCTTTAAGAGACATTCTGCATTCAGAGCCACCACTTAAACATAGAGCTGCATCCAGGCAGAATTTTTATCAGCCTGATGTGAATTTGCATCAAAAAAGGCAATACCACAGTTAACAAATCATCACAGTCTGAGACCCAAAACCAAGTACACACAACTACCCACATGTCAGAACTAATCTGGAGATACTGACGTATTAGGTATGAGTGAGGAAGCAGCCAGGAGGGGTGAACAGAGTCCCATCAACCAATACTGGAATACCTGACACTATCTAGCCCGCTAACTTGCTTTTACTATCAGCCGCTCCACAAAGATACCTGCTATTTGTCTTTGGCACAGCCAAATCACCCAGATGCATAAAGCCTACAGGCAACACAAATTTGTGAATTTGTTTGTAATCACATATTAGAAATGAGATGGAATAAGATATAAGTGCTGATAGGATAAACAACGTCACCAGGTGCTACTCATTAAAAAGAAGGCGTCTAAATGGAAATAAATATGCCCAAACCTGCAGCTTACAGTAAAGTCGCAACCACTAATGCAAGAGCCACATAGTTACAAATGGCTATTATTTCTCCTCATGCAGCCAAGTCAGGCATGCTTACCTGAGTGCTGACATTCTGGTTAAAAGCTTGTCTCAGAGCCTGGTTAAGCCCTTTCGTCACACTCTCCTTGAAGGATTTGCTGATCATCATTCTCCTCGTGTTCAAAAACAGAACTGCAGAATGGCAAAAGCTACGTGTTAGCTTGAGGCATTAACATGCTATTGCCTCCTTTTTCAATTCTT
>JAOWBP010002559.1:496740-525239 GCA_028571105.1 Tragopan temminckii
AAACAGAACTGCAGAATGGCAAAAGCTACGTGTTAGCTTGAGGCATTAACATGCTATTGCCTCCTTTTTCAATTCTTTTGTGTTGGGATAGGTTGGTGGAGACCTCAGAAGAAGCCATCTATGACTTGCAGCAGCTCCAATGGGACTAAGAACAGCTGGGGCTCAGCAGTGCCCCCAAGGTCACCACTCCTCTCGTGACAATAACCCACTGCTCCAGAGCACAGTCAAACCCTTGTGATTTCTTTAGCGACAAGACTTTGCAGTGCTGCCTTTCTGAGTGAGGTATGATGACGTTTGACTGCCTGTGGATGGACTGCTGCAGCCTTCCCAGAGCACAGGGCTGCTGCTACACAGGGAGGCTCCCATAAATGATGACCACTTCATTCCTTCACAACCAGAGCTAAGCAAAGAAACGAATTACTCCACTGCTGCTACTGCTTGCAATTTACCAACTCTGTACAATTCATTTACTAACATTTTCAGTATCTTTTTCTCTTATAATTTGCAGAGTTCTATAGCTACACTGACATATTTCCAGTCATATTATATACACGCTACTTCTATCTTTAGAAATAATTATTCCATTTATTATAGAGGTATAAATATATAGAGGTATAAATGTTTAGCAGCTACTAAAACTAGTTATTTCATTGTTCCTCAGTATCACCTAGGATTATATATGCTCATAAATCCTTTTACGATTCTTCTTTGCTTGCATTTTCTAGATACGCACATTTGCTGGTGCTGCCCTGTGCTACCATAAGGAGTTCATAGGAAGCCTGGGCAAGGGCTCTCTCCAGACCTATTTATTTTAGGGCTGTTAAAGTTACGGAATAGCAGTCTGTGAAAGACCACTCTTGAAGCTGTAAGATGGTGTTCTGTTCATGCAGAGAGCTCAAAACCTTCTTACTTTGAATTGTAGAAGTTATTTTCAAGTGAATCTTTAATAACAGAATTAGGTATTCGTATGAATACTTAATCCAGTTTTTAAAGGTAAAGAAGGCAAAAGACTGAGGTTACTATAGTATCTGCTTCAGTAACACAGACCCCTTTGCCAAGGAGAAACCAAACTATCACGACGACATGGCTGTGCTAGATCACTGCACTGACCTGCTGAACTTCAGCACACCCAGCCTTGTTTCATTTAAAACATTCTTTGTAAAATCTGAGTGACAAAAAAAAAAAAATCAGTGCCATTCCTAACAACCATACCCCTTATCTGTCTGTTTCACTAATGTAGCACCCTAGTCCCTCAGCCAATCATCAGTCCCCTACGTTCTTTGACACTTCAGTACATTTTGCATTCACCATCCAGTGCCCCTCACAAACAAGAGAGAGCCTTTCAGCAAATTCAGTAGCCCCACATACCTGTTTTAACCATAAGGTTCCAGGAGAGCCGGCAATCCAGAGGAGGAGCTGCAGTCATGTTAGCAAAAGCTGATGCTGCTGTTGTTTCTGAAGGAGCAGAAGTGTTTTCCACTCGAGTAGGGGGAAGCCTAGTTGCTTTCGCTGATGCTGTAATAGATGTCAAAGCTGCTGTAATTGTCAGTGGATATGGGGTTGATGTTTTGCTGATTTCTGAGCTTGGGAGTTTCTGGCTGTCAGTGACTGTTGTTTTTATCTGCCTTGGTACGTGTGCTGTGGGTGCAGACGTGGAAGCCATGACAGTGCTACTTTTAGGAGTTATAAACATAGCTGTCATGTCCACAGGTGAGGCAGCTGTGTTTCTTGTTGCAAATGGAAGATCTGTATGTGCTCCTACTGGACTGAGAACTGACATTAATTTTGTGGCAGTGTTATTTTTTGTTAGCGTCAGTACCGGAGTGTTTAAAGCCATCACAGATGGCAAAGGTGTGTTTTCAGTGCCTAGCGACAAGAAGGAAGAAGCTGGCACTGGTGAAGCTGGAGATGATTTTCTTGTTAGTGGTTTTGCTTCTGAAGTTCCTACCGTAGGTATTGCACCAGAAGACACTCCAGATAACACTGTAATGACAGAACGGGTAAAGTTGGTTGTTGAAAAAAAAGCAGAAGTTAGTTGTGTTGGTAATGGATGGACAGAAGTTATGATGACTGACTGCAGAGCACTGATGGAAGGGGTTTGCAAAGGCACGCCCTTAGTGGCATTATTAGATATACTAGTAGGATCTAGACTCTGTCTCGTAGCACTTGCGCCCCACTCCTCCACACTGAATATAGCTGGATTTTTATCAGCCATGACCAAATAACCAGAGGACTCTAACTGGCTATCAATAAATTCCAAATTTCCAGAACCGATATCTTCTTCTGTAACAGAACCGTGTGAGAGAGCTGAGCTAAAAGGCTTGGTTACAGAAACAGGAGGCTTGGGCGGTGGCCTGCTGTGGGCAGCACCAATTTCATAGCTGGCTGAAAGAGAAAAGTCATCAGGGAGCTGAAAAGCCAACGTTGGCGTTGTGTTAAAGGTTTTTGCCAGTGAAGTCACCTTCCCAGCACCAGCTGTTGGTGATTCTAGAGAGCTGGGAAAAACACCTGCATCATTAACATGAGGCACATGTAAACGGAGCGGTGCTTCATACTGTGCACTGATATCAATCTCCCCAGCAGTGAAGAAATTAGTCATGCTTTCAGCTGTGTTTCCACTCTTTTTCTGCAGGCTGGCAGGAACTACTGTAGCAAGGGACGGATACAGGACAGGAGATGTTTTCAATGCAAACGCATCTATAACAAATTCTGGAAAACTATCTAACTTTGCTCCAGTGAAAGGTAAACGTGAAGCATTTTGACTAGACACTGCATCTGTGTACTTTGCCGAAGGGGCAAAGAAAAGCGGCTGATTATTTGTTCTCATTTTCTTTTGCAGACCTGAAGCTACTGAATACAGTGAATGATACTCAGTTGCTGAGGTAGAAGTACTCAAAGGGATTTCTCTTACTGCTGCTTTTACTGAATTTTTTACCAGGGAAATGCTAGTGTCAGCTGAGGACAGTGACACTGTGTTGGTCCACACAGAAGGTGAAACTGTGAGTTTGGGAGAGTTGATTGGAGCTAAATTGCTTTCAGAGGCTGCACTTGAAATCCCAGAGAAACCTGAGCCATGGCTGTCTCTCACTGTTGTCATGGAAACAAAGGATGGCAGGGTAGTCCGTGCTGGAGGCACAGAGACAAACTGCTCTGTATCAACTGAATGTGAAGTCTGACCAGAGGTAAAATGAGACTGAGTTAAGATTCTTGGTGGTGAATAGTCTGCATGTGGGGTTACAACAGGGGGTACTCCCATACTTCTGTCTTCATCTGCAGTTCTGTCTGCATCAACAGATGGAAGATGCACAGTCCCAGAGACACCCGTAGTAGCAGATGTATTCGTGACAGCAAGCTCAGGATTTGAAAGTCCTGTAATAGCAGCAAGACCAGGAGTAGCCATTCCTGCTTCCAAAGCAGTTCCTGATAGCTTTAACTCTTTGGAGAGTTTGCTGACATGGATATCTGGAGAAACTTCGGAAAGTTGAGAGACATAAGGCAGAACAAAATTAGGATTATAGTCTGTGGATATTTTTGCTGTCACCCATCTTGTCAAAAACTGTTGAGTTGTTCTTGTCGCGGGAGAGCCATCAGAATATGGGATGGTATGTGAAGAAACAGTAGGTAACAGCATGCCATTTGCTTCATGAGCTCCATGAGTGAGGTCTTCTGTCAAAGCCTGGTTCAGAAACACCACTGAGTGCTGCGAGAAAATGGTCAAAGGGATTTGCAAAACACCCTTGTTGGCTGTTGCTGTGCTTGGACTGTTTGCGTGTGCTATCTTAGCAGAGGTCTCATTTGTCTCAGTTAGCAAAGGAGACATTGTGCTTGTTGAAGAGGAGTGTGTTGCATTTCTAAAAAGAAAATCTGTTTCACTTCTAAATGCTGGTACTGGCAGCACTGCATTGTGAGCGTGCTTTGCATCTGGAATAACTGATTTTGGCAGCAAAAGGGAAGACAGGCTCTCTGTTGAGCTGGAGACCTCAGCCAGGCTCTCGGAAGCTGATGACATGAAAGGTGCAGTGGTAGAGCCTGTAGTGCAATTAGTAAGTGCTGTGGAAGACTGATGATGACTCATCTGAGGCATTTTATGTGGACTACCCACAGAATGGAAGAATAATGCTGGAACCTCTGCTTTATTCTGAAAAACTGGTGGAGACAGAGGAGTAACATCATTATTTCTGCCAATCAGTAGTGGCTTAAATGGCTGACTGTTGGGTTTCACTCCAGTAGAAGATACATTACGCATACTTTCTTTCAGAAACCGTAACACGCTTCTGGAAGTTACTGGCATAGAAAACTGATGCAATATTTTTGACACAGGAGTATTAGCGTATTCTGATAAAAAAGAGGCCCTTCCTGAAGCAAACTCCTTTCCCACTATATTTGTGAAATGCATTGTTGACTCAGAGAGATTGAAAGACATGGTGCCCGTCAAAAACTCAGGACCCTTTCTTTGATTCACCATACTGAAATTTACATCACTGACCACACTTAAAAGACTATTTCTGCTTTCACTAACCTGAGAGCTGGTCGAATCTGTGTTGAAGGAACTTTCAGGCTCTGCAGACAGAGGAACTCTGAAGGCCAGTACAGCTGATTTAGAAAAGTTAATGGTATGAGGTGACCGTACTGTCAATGAAGAAAATGATGGAGATGGAACAGCAGCAAGCATGTCTGGTCCTGATGTGCTTTCTTTTGAAATGGAAGGTGTTTCTAATGGTGTTAGCTGAAATGGTACAGCTGTACTCAAATGTGTCACTGATGGTATAGTGGATAATGTGGCAAACATACCGAGTTGAGGCAAACCTGATTCCCCAGCTGTTTCATCTGCATCTTGAGATGACAACCTCAGGGGTGACTCAGCAGAAACTTCAGCAGGTTCTTGGGATGCACTATTTCCACTGCCTTGATAAAGGGTGGGAGACAGGTTTGTTTGATCCAAAGTTCTTGTACGTGTGCCAGTCAGTGTTGTTTTTATCATCTGAAGCAAGTTTGCATTCTCCAAAGTCTGTCCCATAGAAATATCAGCTACTGAGGAAGTCTTAGTTTCTGTGGAAGGCCGTGTTGGTGAGAGTATAGTTCTCCAGTTAGGAAAAGATTCTGTAGAAGGAGCAATGTTGACAAGCTGTTGCCTGATACCTGTAAAATAATGAATAAAATGGATATGTGGTTCTGCAAAAGGAAAAGTTGTTATCAGGTTGCAAGAAGTAACAGTACAAAATGCATTGTTTACTAAGCGCACTGATTTTTGCATTCAAAGAACAAACATCTGAAGAATGCTAAAAAAACAAAACAGTGAAGGGTTCAAAGTGACAGATTATAAACCCATGAAGTTGTCTTATTCTTCTGTCAGATGAAACAAGATTTCCATAGTACTAGAATAGCGCTATTTCAAAATAATGCTTTTAACTAGGATGGTTCAACAAACTAAAAGAAACCTCCGTAAGTCTGGGACATTTTTTGAGTTTATTATCAGCCTCCCAGTGTCATGGGATGTGATGTGAGAAGATGGGTTTAGAAGCACAGTAGAAAGGGAATGGATTTTGACAATCAAGCTCCACTGACTTAGCATGTCATCTAATGTGGGAATAGAGTCAGCACTGGCTGGATTCCTGTAGGATGCATCTGGAGGTGCTCATCTTGCCAGTTCTAATAATGCATGTAATTATAGATGCAAAAGGAAGAAAATAGAACACAGATGAACATGAGGAAAGGGGGGTAGGATCCAGAACAAAATTAGGAAATTAAGTTCCTTTTTTGATATGTGCAGATGTACAACACATCATTTCAAACATCAGTTTGTTCTACATTCGACGCTATAATGTTCCTAGTCTTTGTTTTCTCAAAGTGATTATAGTTCTAAAATTGTAGCTTAGGAAATGTCACATTCTTACTAATTTAAAGATTACGATTCAATCGAGTAAAATCTCAGTACTTCTTCCATTCTCCCCCAGCCAAGATAATCAATCAAAACTCAGTGCTGGCACTTACTCTTTCACGAAGCTATGTCCACTCAAACAGTTGGGCAGATGCATGATACAAAGCCAGTCCCTGCCCTGCAGCTGCAGCACACAGACACGGGGTGCCAACCTCCTCCATACCTACATGGATAACTCCAGCACAACAACATGGAAGGCTAAATGGGGACAGACCTTGAAACATGAGGTTATGAAACAGGCTTGACTTCAGTTCCAGCCACCAACGAACCCAACCATCAAAGCCAACAGAACCAGAGGGCATAATCCTGTACAAATTGGAGCCAGCAGCAGAGCACCATACAGGAGGAAAAGAGGTCACTGTCATCTAGTCAAGGGCGAGTTTCTTTCTTGTGCTACGCCAGCCATCATCTGCATGAGCAAGTGGATAAAATGGATTCATACAGACATTTGAAATTAAAAACTAAATTATGTGCTTTTCAAAAAAATCAAGCTCCAGGCAAGCTGCAGTTTGAATTTCTGTGAAGTCACCATTACCAGATCTGTTACACCCCAAACGGTCTTGTTTCACCTGCAAACTGAAAGGCTGCACTAAAATCAAATGCAAAGCCTTCACAGAGGATTATCTACCATTTATCTACTACAGGACAGTTGAATGAGTCAATGTTTTTGTACTTTCTGAAACAGCGAAGTCTGTCAGCATCAACCCCAACAGCGCCCGCATCATTCCTCGTGTTGCTTCACACTTTGGTTTAATGAGAATGATTATGAGCAGAGAGACAGTACAAACCTGAAAAAGTGTTAAACTCATGTTACCATGTTTTAACAAGGAAGAAAGGAAAGCTTGAATAGCAAAGAAAATAAAGCTCCAAATAAAGATGCCCTGTAACCACCATTTGATTCTAGTCCTTCCATTCTTGTTTCTTCCATCCCCACAGCACCTGGCAGTTTTTCTGTTTATGCCCAGAAATGAACTAAAGCTTTTGACTAACTGGACATTTACAAAACACTTAACATCCCGCAATGAACTAAAATGCTGGCTTCTTCCTGCCACAAACTTCACTTGATTCTGCTTTTATAGAAAATTACTATCAATATATTATCCAAACTACCATACATCCCGTATCTTGGTCATGACTGACATAGTATTCAGAAGCTAAAATTATCTTCTCGTTACACAGTTTAATCTGATGTACATACTCTTATCTTCAGAATCAGAGAGTGATATCAACAACAAACTCTTATCAAGATATTGCAAAAACAGAGATTATGATGGAAAAAAGGTGGGCAAGGGAGGGTATTGCACTTTCATATCTACCAACAACTGAAAACACTCCATGAGGGGAAAAAACAGGAAAGCTGCAATGGTAACACCATTTCATGTGCTCTGTGCACTGAGCCATCGCATACACAATTCTAGCAGCAGCTTCTCACATCTCAGGATTAGCTCTGTCTCTTTCTTTTCAGGCTACTGTCTAACCACCGCCTCCAACAAAGCCTATTTAGCAGTAACCTTATTACAGTTATCATTGATTAGTGATATTTCCGTTTACAAGAATGAGAAGCTCCTATACTGTGCCACAGCAGGAAGTTAAATACTGATTCAGTTTAGAGACCATCACAGCAGTACGACTTCTAAGCCCCTTGGGACATACCTAAAGAATAACAGGGGCCAGAAAAAGCATGGAGATGGAAAAGAGAAAGATAAACATCCCCCCTTTAGCTCCCTTGTGCTGAAATAACAAGGACAGCATTGAGGAAGGTCATTAACATAGGCACCGTGTACCTGTCCAAAAGTAAAGATGATGCATGCATCAAACTAATGTGTGACAGTGAAAACAGGCAATGAAGTTACACTCCTTTGGAGTAAGAAGTCTCCATTATCACCCAATTTCTGCTCATGAGACACCATGCTGCACACTGTTCTCCACATAGAAAACAGACCAACCCAACACTTAGGACTTGACAATAAACAACAGAAATCTTTGGACACAAACTATTCAGTCATCTCAGCTGCCTTTTACCTACAGACTGCATTCAAAGTGCACTTCTCCTGCCCTCCCTGCCTGCGCAGCCCAAGCACAAGCTGGCTGGTGCTTGGGAGGGCAGAGCCCAGCCTGCAAGTACTTCACGGCTGTCACCATTTTGCCTCAGGAGCTGACAGACGGACACGACTTGTACCAAGTGCCAGCCTCGCCAAGGGGCAAAACGCATCTCCACCGTGACAGCCAGCTCTGCTGCCATCCTTCAGCTCTGTCCAGCAGCAGGGACAGGGGCGGACAGTAGGATGAGACAATAAATTGTCTGTACTTAAAGTGCACCTTCCTGAAGGCGAGGAAACAATTCTGCCACCAGCCAGACTACTTATCTATTTATTCGTAAATACACATTTAGGCAACCTTCTGGAAAGAAAATGCATTTATTCGGGGAAGTTTAAGAGACACCACTAGCATCAGCATAATAAATGATTTCATGAACAAGGCAGCAAACCTGATCTGCTCCAACCCCTTGGGAGAGAAACAGCCAAGTGCAGGAAAAGCAGACTGTACTTCACTGGTAGCTACAAGTCACCAGTGGTACTGCTCTCATTATAAGCAGTGAAGAGGTATTTTCTTACGCAAGTATGCCCTTAACAAAGCCTAGAGAGTTCTACCCTGCCTCAGAAATCAAATACAAGAGAACATACAAAAGGAACCCCTGCTAAAAGCCCTCTACTTCATTAACGAAGCAAAACAAAAAATCACCTCCAGAACTTTTTCAAAGAACGACAGTGCTTTCAAAAGGTTGAACTGTACACCAAATTACATAATACGATATACTTTGACAGGCTGGTTGGGTAATTGTGAATGCTCCCTTGAGCCAAAAAGCTTCCCATCACCAAACCAGACACATCTCCAAGGCAATCTTCTTTCGCACATCAGAAGCGAAGCTGTAACTCGTGCTCAGAGCAGAGCCCTCTGGACCACACACAGCAGTGTGCAACCCAAATGCATGATGCCAAGTCCTCATGACACAGAAACAGCTCAACTTCAACTGATTTCTTCCATTTCAGAACTCAGGAGTTGCTGTAATTTCATAATTCAGAGTAGTTAATACTCTCCAAGGAAAAAGCCTTGAAGATGCCACAAATACAGGATCAATACAAGCAAAGAGGTGTCTTTTGCTCCTCTCAAGCTGTTCACACTGCCTGTGGCCTTTGACAGTAATGAAGGATGACGAAGTGCAGGGCAGGAAATAAATGGCCCTACTGCCATCGTAGTGATCTTTGGATTAAGTAATATTTCCACTCACTCTCAGCAAAGTGTAAAGATCATCCAGCTTTTGAAGGAGGGTAAATAACACCTTTTTCTCACAAAGAATGCAGCAGAATATTCACAGCAGAATAAACAATCAAGCAGTCAAGCTTCAAATTGTACTCTGCTCAAAGTTTATACTAAATAACCAGTGTTCAGCGACACTGCTATTCAGTGCAATTTCTGAATCCAAGAAAGCAAAAATCAATTACTTGGCCCCAGAAGACACGAGGGTTAAATCAGAACCACTACCACAAATGAGCTAATAGCCAAACACTGAGCCAAACTGTGACATGTGCCTCTTTGGAGGAAAATCCTCTTTACGTGAATGAACGGGGCTACAAATACAAGCTCTTGAGAAGAAATAGCCCACATAAGCTGTACATTTTTTTTCTTAGATTAGAAAAAAATCTTTTCCTGAGCCGGCTTGAAAGCACTGAAAGCAAGGAACAGTTCAGACAGCTGCTTTCTAAGGCTTTGGATTTCCCACCCTTCCCCACCTTCTCCTCTTCAAGGACAGACAACCCTATATATATCCTTTCCATCTGTTCCTCCTCCACAGGCTTTTCAGAAATTATCAAGTTATACACAATCCTTTATAACAAAACGTCATATTCAATTTCTATCCAATATTGCCTTTCAATTCCTATCCTTTTAGGAATGCAGCAAGGGCCTCTCTTCTCCAGAGAAGGCAAATTCTTTCTGGGAAGGGAGCTTCCAGATTGCAGGAAGCTGTCAGAAAGCTTCCCAGGGTCACACTGGAACAGACCCTGAACTGTTCTGACCAACACATCAACCAGTTGCTTTGCTATGACCCGCAGCAGCTGTTCAACACAAAATACAATATATGTTACCATTAACAATTATATTCTAATGAACTATGGATATCAATTAGGTTATTAATTTTTAAGCCCTATGCTTGCCTTATAGACAGTGAAGACTTGACTTGCACTAGAAAGTACTATGCACGTATCTAAGATTATTTCCATTTTTTATGACCATCACTGCACTTCGCACAGCTCATTTGCCTTTATTTCCAGGAGCTGCTTCTTTCTGCTGCAAGGAAGTGCCAATAGCTCAAGTTTATAGCAATATGTCGGCACCTCCACGTGCTCATCCCTTGGAAATCACTGCAAACACTACCCGGCATGACACCATTACTGTCAGTAATAAAAATCAGCCATCCCTGCTAACAGACTAAATGAGATAAAAACATAAAGGGGGAACCCAGTCACTGGTGGTAAGAAGGTTAAATAGCTCTCAAGCCCAGGCTAACTGCACAGCACAAATTCAAACCTAAAAGTTACATGAATGCAAATACATGAGATCTGCTTTTACTTCTGAAAAATAAATGGTAGCATTGATAGGGAACTTGAGAATGCTGGATAAACTCCTCAGATCACAGCCCAGCTCAAGGCTTCAGCAACACACTCACTCAAATGAATATTCCTGCTCCCTGAACATCAGCACAGTCCGTATGGTAAAGTCAGCCCTAAAGAGCAAGCATTTGCATTGTAAAACGAATAGAAAGCTAAAGAGCAACGCTGGAAAAGCAATGTAACTAGACCTAAATAAACCTGTCCTAAGCACAGGGCTAGGACAGGTAATCTGCACTCACACGCTGCAGCTTCGCTTCTGACCACTGCCTCGAATCAATTGCCTAAATGTGAAAAAGGTTGGTTTTAATCAGTGATGTGGTATTAAAAAGTTGATTCTTCTCCCTCAGATGAAAGCATTGGCATTTTCTGTCACTAATTAGGCAACAGCAGCTTTGCTGTGAAATGAGCACGCTGGCAGCAATCCTAAAAATCATATTAAGAAAAAAAAGGAGCATCACTGCTACAGTCACGATAGGTTTTGAGTAATAGCTGAAGTTTTTAATAGTAAAAATCAGCAAATAGTTAACCGTTCCAAAAATGAGCAGCTGGTTTCTTAAAAAATAAGATGCACTGCCTGGAACAAAGAGCATTATTAGAAAGAGCAGATGCCGCTGCTCGTATATGGTGTTTGAACAGCACTGCCCAAGTTAGCAGACTTCCTAATTCAAACCCCCAGTTGAAAGAGAACACAGAAGTGCGTAGGGATCATGATAGAAAATGATTAAAACATTCTTTCTGAAAAAGCCAAATAAAATATATTTTCTCCTCTCTGCACTTCGGTTTGGTTGGCTGTCTGCTGCTGTTCAGGAGAGATAAAGAACCAGAGAATCATTTGAGTTGGAAGGGATCTTTAGATGTCACCTAGTCCAACTCCTCTGCACTGAACAGGGACACCAGACCTTACGGGATTGTGAAAGTGGGCCTGGCAGGTAAGCAACTAGAAATACTTCCACCTTTGGTCCACAGCTTAAATTCATCTTTCTCATTTCTAACCTAACTCAGACCAGAGGAGTCCAACTCTGTGACCCACTTTGTGTAAAGCCATGATGCTTCTTTTCACTTCATCACTGCCATTTTGCTAAAGTTTCCTAAGATTTTGTTGCCGTAAAAATTTCTGAAAGCTATTTCCAAAAACTGCCTCTAACCAATCTAGACCCTAATTCCTTTCCAACTGCTCAGTTAATCTTGAGAGACATGTGTGGTCACTTCTAACAAAGAAAGATAATGCACTACTCAGGCTTTTCTTTTGTGCACGCACTATGCAAACATTCTCCATTTATGTAAGTATAACGGAATACCCACGTTCTAAAGCTGTCAGGTTAAGGAGGATTTTAGGCGCATTACTGCTACATTCGATCTGTCAAACACAAGCATTTAAGAAGGTTTTTCACTAACACTGCTCCATACAGGGCAGTGTGTGCCTGGCCCAGCTGCCTTTACAGCACAGTAAGCACAGCCCCTGCAGCCAGTGGGATCACACCTCCAGCCCCACACGGAGAGCCCAGTGCAATCCCTGGCTGCAGGCAGGTGCCACTTGGAGTCCCCTTGAAATGAAGGCAAATGCTTTACTTGCAAGTGAGGGCTGAAGTTAAATTATAAATTCTGGGTACAGTATAAAGGCTCATGTTGTTGACTTCCACATTAATCTCATTTCCATGGTTTTATTGATTTGAATCTTAACTAAAAGACAAATAATTCATTTCATTCCTCACTGACAACTCCTTCTTCCATTAACAGGTGAGATTCAAAATAGTGCAAAGGACGTATCTAAAATTCCAATTAGAAATCTAGATGATAACTCTTCTGCACGAATCAAATATTCATTGCAGGAATTGTGATTTCAAAGTGATAAATATGCCTCCATTACATTTCCTGTCTGCAAAGCAACAGGCATTATATTTCTTATCTGAAAGCTCCTTTTATTGCAGCAATTATTTAAACCTCTGTCTAGACATATTGAAGTGTTGACAATAACAAAAATAAGCTTCGACAACAGAATGTGGCACGTTACATAACATAATAGCATCAATCACAGAATCTCAATTTCCAAATATTGCAATGAGGCTGCATTGTTACGAAACATGATGATATTTTGTGTTTTTTTTTTAGCCTCAAGCTAAGCTTTGCACTTGAGAACAAACTAATACTATACTCTTATCCCAATAATAAAAAAAAAGTTATAGAACAGCAGTGGATTAACAAGGGAGTCTGTGCTAGGACATGCTCAAACCCTGCCTCCCTGTGTGTGATTAGTGGTGTTCTGCAATGAAAGCACTATTTTCTTGTCATCCTAGTAAGGTTTTGCACAGCAGGTGAGGGAAAAATGAGTTGATCCAAGCTGTCAATTCGATTACTTTATGCATAAATACTTATCCTTCTGACCTGACAACATTTCAAACCTGCTCTGCACAGCTGCAAGAGCAGCAAGGCAGGGGCGACTCAGGTTGGTGCCCATTTCAGCAATGCTCTACATATCAGAGCAGGCAGCCAGTGGCAGGACCTGGAGGTTCAACATTTTCAGACTTGAATTTGAGACCCTCTAGTTTTAAACAGACCATGCTAGGTGCCGATTTCCAGGAACCGGCCAGAAATCTCTTGAAATTCTGCAGAGCTTAAAATATAAAGAGAAAAGTCTAAATGAGAACTCAGATGACGCGACAAATCATCCAGTCAGATCAGGTGTAAAAGTGAAGGAAACAGGAGCAAGGATACCACTAGAAACAAGTAACACAATGTATTGTATTTATGAACTAATCTTGGTACGAAAAAAAATAATCCATGACTTAATCTTGGTATGTAACAAATGAAAACGCAGTGTGTAGACACAGCACTGAGCAGGTTGCAGACAACAGGTTAAAATGAGAGGCACTGCACTCCTCCTCAGCCCAGCTCACGAAATCTAACGTACCAAGAAAAAGCAGCATAATGGATGCACTGTAATTATTGCAACTGTCAACATCACCAAGTCTTTGCAATCTCTTGGCACTGCCACATGAAAAAAGAAGAAATCTCTGGGAACTTTATTTAATTGTGGATGCACATTAGTCATGTTGTCACACCACGCTTGGTATCACACAAACTGCCTAGAGACACGCATTTCAGATCTTTGAGGAATATGTCATAACCAGCTAAGTGAAAACAACACTTGGGAGGCTACTGATGCCATCTAATGGGTCCCTTCAGTGTGAAAGAGAGCTCTAAGATTTACAAATATTAGTATAGCCAGTCTTTCCCGAGAGGTAAAGCGTTCTCTGCTGTGTTGATTCAACCTCCACACCAACTTGCATTTGCTGCAGATTCAGAGAAACAGTCGCTAGTGACTTAGCCACACTTTTCCCTACACATCAGTCTGTCTTTCCTCCTTCCAAGAAAACAGGGTCTCAAAACAAACACAAATAAATGCTCAGGTAAATTTTGTGCTAAAGCCAAGAATAGCATTGCTCTCTATTTACAAGTAGTAATGAAAAAGATAACCAACCAACATTAACAAAATGCACGCCATTTAGACACTACTCTGAAGGTAATGCCACTCCCTAAAAAGCAAAGACAAGGGAGGAATCTGTTCTGCAACCAACAACCCCAGATTAGTGATCTGCTGTTCAGTTAACCCAGCTTCCCACTGCTGCTCCAGATGTGCTGCCTTGGCAGCAGACATCCAGGCCCGCTTAGCCAGACCTGCATACCTAGGTTATCATGACAGGGATACTTTCGTGTCAGCCGAGAGGATTGGTATTGGAATGTATTATACACACACCAAATTGCTGAGAACAACTGAAATACAATGACAGCTTCAACATCTAGATGAGTCATAAAGCACTATCAAAAAGTTTCTAATTATGACATTGAATATCTGCTCACCCTAAGCACCACTTGTTGAAGAACTACAATTTAAGTCACTTACTCAAATGCTGCTCTCCTGTAGCACACCAAATACCCCACTTTACCACATTCTGTCTCAGAAGCATCTCCCACCACCCTTGGAGCTGTGCCTCCAAAACAAGCTGCAGCTGAGGCCAAAGCTCTCAGAGTCAGGACCTAGCCACCCCAGCAGGTGTTATGGGCAGCCTGTCCCCAGCAAACCCACCTTAGCCAAGACTTTTTCCCACAGGAACAAGCTCCAGCCCTGCCAGCTGCATCACAAGGACCACA
This sequence comes from Tragopan temminckii, assembly GCA_028571105.1. Taxonomy (NCBI): domain Eukaryota; kingdom Metazoa; phylum Chordata; class Aves; order Galliformes; family Phasianidae; genus Tragopan; species Tragopan temminckii. The sequence goes on from JAOWBP010002559.1 coordinate 511,498, forward strand.
GGCTGCAAGGGAACAAGAGGCAGCCTGTACAGACAAGGATACTGGCTTGTGAATACCTTCACTAAGGAAGGACACGCTGAGCACAGACGCATACGGCTGTCCTGTGCACTATTTTCCATATCCTCTCCATGGGAAGAAAAAGATTAGACAAAAGCATGAGAGTGGTGAGGTGCTGGAACAGCTGCCCAGAGAGGCTGTGGATGCCCCGTCCATCCCTGCAGGTGTTCAAGGCCAGGTTGGATGGGGCCCTGGGCAGCCTGGGCTGGTGTGAAATGTGGAGGTTGGTGGCCCTGCCTGTGGCAGCGGGGTTGGAGATTCATGATCCTTGAGGTCCCTTCCAACCCTGGCCATTCTGCGATTCCATGAGTGAATTCTGTGCTCCATCAGCATTTGTCCCATGTTTCTAACACATGTAGGAACCAGCATGGAAAACAGAATGACAACACGGTACGATATGTTAAGCTGAAGCTGCCCAAAGCCTCCACGTCAGCAATATTATGATTTATTTATTTAGGGCAATGTTTACGAACTTGGTGGAGTAACTTCCAGATTCAGCCATGGAAACAGAAGTGACCCGATTTTCAGAGCTCCTTACCCTCAGCTACATCCACCGATGACACAGCAGCCTAGGGTCAGCCAGCACTTGAAAGATAAGCCATTTTGACAAAGATAACCAAATGTGGGATTTGCATTCCAAAATCATGACCCCAAATAAGTGCACTTCAGCTATCTGGCCTAAAGTGTATTTGTTGTTGAACACAAATTAATTTTGATGAAAATAAAAATATAAACAGAGGAGGAGCCCAGAATGAAGACCATCATATTCCTTTGAGATTGCCTCTCTACAAGGTCACTAAAAAGTAATTTAAAATTTTAAGTGCATGCATAACATTAAGGATTTATTTGTTATCTTGTTCTCCAGTTTTTGAAGTATGCAAATGCATTAACCCAGTATCTTCAGAGCCAAGGATTTATCTGAAGACTCTGGTGGCTTTTGGAGTGGTTTTTGTCCCTCCTGTCAGCCTCAAAAAGCCCACACCCAAATCCCAGTTACTACTGAGGGGGCTGAAGCCCTCTGATACATTAGAGAAAGAGCAGCCCAACTCCCAAAGGAGGTGCCACCACACTTTGGGGACAGCTGGCTGCTCCCTCAACATCTGAACATCAACACACACAAAAAAACTGTGAACTGTTTTAGACCACCTCAACTCACTCAAGCTGATCTTGCTGCCTTCAGATCTGACTCATTGATTTAGGCAGTGCAGGGATGACATTCATGCAGTTTGACATGATTTTTCTTTAGATATCCTTACAAATCCAACAATGTGAAGGTAATAATATGAATGTTTAGTTAAATATTTTCTTTCACGTTAATTTGAAACACTCATATGAAGGCTGATTAATTTACTCAGCACCTCTGTCTTGAGTCAACCTGAAGCAAAACAAAATGCTTTTTTTCTGGTGTGACTAGAGTAAATATAAGACCACCTATTGCTTTTCTAAACCACTTTGGTTTCTTAATTGCCTTTACAAATAGAGAAATACACCACATTTTTTAAGACAGCAGTCTCACCAGTGTCTGAGCAGAGAACTGTATTTTGCTGCAAATAGTATTTACTGAAAAGGTCAAATATAGGATTGTCACTTCTGCAGGATTCCACCTGCAGTATCAAGAACATGGAACAGCAGTCCCAGTCACGGGATAAACATGCTATGCACCAGACATAACTGCAGCCAGACTCCCCAAATGCCCTGCATTTACAACACTTGGCACTCACAACCAAACTGTTTCTCAAGTTTAAACTACAGTGACAGATGCTAAACGTGGTAGTTAATTTACAAAAAAAAAAAGAAAAAATACTAAATATCATTAATGGGGCAAGAGAGAGTTAACATACTACTAGGGAAATCCCCTAATTTGTCATTAAATGTGAAGCGTTTGAGCAAAATCTTTTCAAACACACTGAAATGAGCCAGTCTGTTAAACTAATAACAGAGCTTCACTGTGCCTGGCCACACTCATTCAACGCGACATGCAGTAGCCCAACCTCTGATCACACCTAAATAGATGCACATAAGACCCATTACATATTTCTACATCTAATCTCTCAGGCTTGGATACTTCAGATACTATTTGTTATAAAAAGGCAAGCTATCTGAACAGATGCATTCACACAGCATAAATAAAGCAGTTTATTCTCCAGAAAGGGCAAAGCTGAGAGAAAAGTATTTTCTTATGACAACCACAGAACAAAGACACTGCATTTCCAGTGAGACTGAGAGGAACCTTTCCCTGGTGCACAGGGGCAAGATTTTACAGAGAGATCATCCAGAGCTCATGTCACAGCACTAATCTCCAGTGGCTGCATATTAAAATATCACAGCACTGAAGATGGGGCATAAACACCTTCCTGCTTTCTTCAAATTCCAGCAGACAAAGAAATACCTTTCAGGATCTCATTCAAGACAAAAGGGCTACACCTACAAACAGGATGTGCTTTATTCAGATTGCAGAGCACACACCAGATTGCATCAGCCTCACTCGTTAGCTTGAATTCTGTGACTGCAGTGGGCCCTGAGCTGGATTAAGCAGTAATGGGCAAAACTGCTGACTGTGCAGCAGGACAAGTGTGATAATTTCCCTGCAGGTCTATTCCAGCACATACTTTTTTAATTGAACAAGATAATTATTTTACCCAGAACCAGGAGAGAGAAAAAATAAAACCAGGACAAGGCAAGAGGCAGGCACGCACGCATCCCTAGCTCTCTAAGCCTCCCCCCTCAAAAGAGCACAGATGCTTTTTCACACAGAAGAGCATCCCTCTAGCAATTGGCTCTCTTTAAATTTGCCCAGAGTTTAACAGAATTGATGCTGTTTTCCTTTGGTGTGTTCTTACCCATCTGTTCTCCAGTGCAGATTTTGATTAGTGTGAAAACCAATACTGTGCCGGGAGTGAAATCACAGCCAGGCGATTTGCATGGCTCTGGAGAGAGCTCTGTGCTTTTCTTTTCTTCCATCTCTAGCTAAGCAATCCAGCCCCTGCACAAATAACAGCTTCCTCCTCACAGCATCCGCTTCACGCTGCAGTGACCATTTTTCTCCTGGTAGTTCATGCTACAAAACCAATTTCTCCTCCAGGACAGATATTTTTCCAGCCTGAAATGCTACATATGTTCCCCAAGTACCAGTGTGAGCCCTTTAGGGACCTGCCAGATTGGCCAATATCTATGGATCTCACTCCCAGTAGGCATTAATCAGTCTGGAGCCTGAAGTAAAAAAGGGGAAAAAAAAAAAACCACAGAACTCATAAAACTTACCTTTATTCTAGACCAGGACTACGCAGTCTGCTGTCTTAAGTCTAACAGGAAATTCAGCATTTCCTAAACACAGGAATTTTCTCCTGGGGACAGAAGTAAGGAGTCTGATACCAGGTAACCGTGGTGATACGCTTCTTTGAGGATCATTACTGCAACAGCCCCAAAGAGGGGGCAGCCATGGGCAGAGGTACTGTAACCTCGACACCAGCATCTGCAGATCACAGCACCTCTGCTCTTGATTAATAGCCCTGCCTCTCGAGGCACTTAGAAGGTCAAGTAACATTTGTTTTTATGATTTCCCATCCTCTCTTTACTTGCTTAAAACCCAAACCCATTCTTTGGAGTCGTGTGTTCATCAGAGCAACAACAATCTGTTAGTGAAGTGTCCAGCACAACAGGTCCCCAACCTGTCAGATGGGGGATACGATGCATCACCGTGTGTAAGTGATAAAGCATATGTTTACCATACATTTTTCATAAATGAAAGTATAATTTCTTTGAAACTTACTTCCAAAGAAAATGCAATACACATTTCTTACATATACAGTTGCTATGAATCCAATAAAGAAAGTTAAGAAATAAAGTTATTAAAATTTGATTCCTTTCTCTCCAGTTTACCAAGTATAATAACATGCTGATTCATTAGGCAGAGGTAGAGTTGTTTTCCCATTATCACTTAACAAATTATTGGGATTAAAACATCACCTGCCATTTATATTGCCAAGGCAATATAAGATAGTAGCAAGTACTTCAGAATAGAGAGAAACACTTTCATTTTGGACACTGATTACTGTCCACATGCAAAGACAAACATTTCTCTGTGAAGCACAGATGTATGTTGACAATACTTTACACTTCTGTCCTCCTTAAAAGCTGCAGAAGCTCAAGGACAAACTAATCCACAGAACTGACATGAGGCATTTATACCAATCTAAGCTGTTCGTATCACAACATCATCCTGTCTGCCTTCTACTGCAGAGCAACTCTGCAGTGTGGCTCTTACTTGTTTGTTTTTCATGTTTGTTTTTTTTAAATACAGTGCCAGCTATAGTTTTCACCAGAAACAATACTATTTATTGGAATAATGAGAAATTCAAATCCATATTTCAGTGAGACAACCTGAAGCTGTCATGGCATTAAACACACTGGTATGGAGACGGTACATTGAAAGCTTAATTGATGAAGTATATAAACCCTATTTTACACTTCCCTCCAATTGTTCTCCCTACAGAAGGACCACATGAGTGCTGCCGATCTCACCAGACCTTTTAAGGGCTCCAGCCAGCTCCAAAAGCTCTAACAGAGCCTCATCCCTCAGCAGCTGCATCTCACACCTCCATGTAATGGTTGGAGAGAAAAGAAAACAAAGATTTTCTGAGGAAGGCAAAGAAGCTCAAGGTCTGCGAGGCTGATAAATGCTCACTGCATTTCTCCACCGAACCAAGGCTAGGTTGATTTTAAGATTTTGTTTCAAAACCAAAGCTGGCTTCAGCTGCACACCCCCTCCCAGCCCTCAGGTGAACTGAGGCAAGCTTCTGCCTTGCCATGGGAAATGCCCCCACTTGCACTCTGTGCACATCAGCCATATCTCTAAAGTGGAGCACTCTGAAAACACAATCCCTGCACTGTACAGTTTTCACAGTTAACACCCGCCACACAAAATTCCTCAGCACTTCTGGAACACCATTTCACTTGAGGTCACTTAACAGTTCCTCCAACGTATAAACCTATAAAGCAAAGAAATGCCAAAGAAGAAGTGGAAGCCTTCCAGTACGTGCTTTACCTGCAGCAAGTTCTGGATCATTATAAAGAACTTTTTACCCCCACAGGACATGTAAACACAGATTGTGCAGTACACCATCTTTGTTAACAGTATGACTGTTTGCTAACTTCAATGGTTGCACCATCAGGAAGATCAGCATGCGTTAGGGCTGACAGTGCAGCGCCGGAGAACAAATGGAGAAGGATGGAGCGATAACAGTTTTATAAATGGATTAGCAATTAGGGCAAAACAAAACAGGCTTTACAGATTTTCCTCAATTATCACACATTTAATTGCCTGACACTTTCACAGGCTGATGCAAAAGCCAGTTTATTGTGAAAAGATGCTGCCTCTGAGCATTTCTGCATAGAACACTCAGCCCTAGCAAAGAGGCTGCCACCTGAGCGAAGCTCTCGACCACACAACAAGCAGCTCATCAAGAGCACGGCCTTCTGTCAGGGAAAGCATAAAGCAAAAAAAAAAAAATCACATACTTTGATTAAAGTAATGGTCACACAAAGCAAAACTTCAATGCCCTGATAGAAACGGCTCCACTTAAGTACTCCAGTACTCCTTTTATTTTAACATACCCTTCCACAAAGAAAAAAAAAAAAAAAAAAAAATCAAGAAATGGCAAATGCAATAATCAAATGAACCAGCATTTAAAGACTGGAGTATCCTCTACTGGGTAAGTTGATCATTTCATAAATGAAATATTCAGATGTAGGCTTCCATTACAGAATCCTGTTGTTCAATATGCAAAGACACTAGCCTCACGGAAGCTGAGGCACAGCTGGTGGGGCCATTTGCCAAGGGTCTCACAAAAAAGTCAGGACAATCACAACACCAGAGTCAAAAGTCTTTGCTCAGAGATCTGGGTTTGAGAAACTCAGCCACCTATTCTCTTTAAATTATTTTCATTGGCGTGACATAAGAACCCTGCACAATAGGGCTGAATAGCACATTTAATCAAAACTAAAACCTGACGTTATTACCCAAGTTGCAAAGTCAAGTATCCTGCAATTAGAAAACGTTCCTCTACAACAGCCTTTAATTACACACCAACGCACCACCCTGTCTCCAAATCCTTGCCTTCTTCAGCTGGGGCATTGGAGACCAATCAGGAAATAAGATATCTGTTGAATTTTTTTTTAATTGTCCTCTTCATACCCAATATGCAGGTTGCTCTCAAAGTAATGCTTCCTATTTTCTTCCCTAAAAACTACAACAGCTACAGAGAGTAAAGCAACACTATTTGATAGAGCAGATTTTCAACAGTCACAACCACCAGCTTTGCATTTTTGTCAGCTATAAGAGCTATGCTCATCAAAATCTAGACGGCCATTCGAAACATGGTTTATCCTTTGATGTTGCTGTTGTCACTGCTGAAATGCACCACCCACCCCTCACTATGCTCGCAGCCACTGGTTCGTCTCCATAAGTGTTCAGCAAGTGTCAGTGAGTGACAGTGGGTGCCATTTTTCCCCACACGGAGGAATTCAATTCCATACCTTTGCTTCACCCACACTTCCACGTCATATGCCATTATGTCAGAATGCCCCTCTGCTTCCATCTGTCACACAGCAACAACATGGTTTATTGGCAGGAAGGTTCCACCTCTACTGCCATACCACTAACATCCACCTCTGACATCATGGGTCAATGCCATAAAATAGGAGACATCACTTTTGGAGCAGCCCTCATATTTCATAAGTCTGCGAAAGATGGTATGTACTAGCGATGAGGTTTTGTTTGAAGTTGTATCACCAAGAACACTGTCTCTAACAGAACTCAGTTATCTCATCTATTCCCCAAGCAAAAAAAAAACAACATGTTTTTATTCTATTCTGAGCAATTGTATCTGTACATTTCAAAGCTAAATGCACGATTATCACTTCATAACTTAACAGCATTACAACTTATCCAAAACTGTACAGGTAAGAGGCATAGCCTCTTCAGACTGCATCTATAAACTCCGAGAAAGCAAAATTCTATTGCAAATAATCCTCATCTTCACTCTTTTCCTTCCTAAAAAAAGAAGTCTTAAAATTGTTAATATGGGAAACAATAAGCTCTATAAGTTTCCCCTGGCGCTGGATGGGGAGATATAATCATTTGTGCTGAATTAGGAAAAAGTCAACTATTGATTGCAAGGAGTTAAAAATAGCTGAATCAAGTCATTTAAAACTCGTTAGAATTAGAATTTTCCTTTGTTGCCATTGAATGCCACAACCGCCTCATTTAGCAGAAATCCACATGGCTAATGGACGATTTCTCTGCAGAAGGAAATAAGACAAATGGCATATTTTTAAAAATGCTCTGAATTAATACAACAGGTTTGAATGCACAGTTGATTATCTGTATTTCTGGCCCGTTCCTAGTTACAGAGAGAGCTGTGTTTCTCTAGAGGAATTTTTGTCTGTTGTAAATTAACCATCAAATCACAGTAAGGAAAGATGTGGCCACTCTTACAGAACAACACGCTTTTAATGGGAGCAAATGAATAAAGTCCCCTTGCAATTATTTAGCATTTTAACAATATTGTTACTTGTGATCATCTTGCTTGGAAAATATCCTCATTTAAGAGAATTGGTGATTTCTCTTTGGTATAGATTTAAATGCCTGGAAAAAATGGCCCTGAGACCCCCTCAGAATAAATGCTGACTGCAGTATTCAAACAACAGCAGCAACATACCCTGCCTGATTTGTTACTCACGGGAAAGAAAACCAAAGCTTTCACAGAAAGCAGGCAGAGACCATGCACTGCAGAAAGGAGATTTTGTGGGCTGGAGCAGGGGGTAAGTGGGTACAGGAGGCAGGGCAGAAGGAGACGTGTGGGATGTAGGCAGTGTGCACCAGCAGGAAGGGTGTAAGAAAGGAACCGACAGGGTGGGACCAAAGGAGTGAAGATCATGCAGCCACACATTCTATACAAGGTGTTTCCCACCTCTGAATTACAAGCTGAAGTAATGCTGCATGTATACAGTGTCGCAGTACAGCCCTAAAACCAACCCTAACGGCTGGACAACAGTGAAATATGAAGAAAGTTTTGAACTCAGTTTACCAAGCTGAGACAGAACTACAGTGCTCTCTGACATCACTCTTCGGGAACTGAGATGAATGCAATTTAAAATAAGGCAGCTGGCATAGAACAGGTAAGAAAGACAAGCTATACCAGGATATTTTCCCAAAGCTATCTCAGGGGAATTTTGGTATTTTCACCAAATATATTTTATATATTTTATGCCTATACAACTATTAAAATATTAATTACAGAAATAAGTCAGCAACCAGCTATATCAGAATGTGAAGAAATGTTTCCTCCAAAAATGAGGCTGTAAAGATGGAGGGTTTCAGGGCTGAAACTTGATTTGTATTTAGACAGTTAGAGCATGCAAACACTCACCTGAACACTGCCTGCTAAAAACGTGTGTTGCAATTATATCCCACTTAGAAAGGTGTTTTTTTAAATGTGTCTCTAAGACTTAACCTGCATCACAGTCACAGAACATCTCTGTACTGCAGTGTCCTCTGCACGTATGCCCTTGCTGCACTGTTACACCAGCTCCTACAAACCTGGGACTCATAAATTAAAATACCGATGTGTCTTCCCTATACATGGCAAATAGCCTTCAATTAAGAATGCAATAGCCAAATCAGAGGTAAGAGATACCTGCAGTTTGTGGCTTCTGTATATTCAGTTACTTGAGAGAATAATGTGGGGGATGTCTGCAAACCCAAAATGAATTCAGGACTCCAGGGCTCAGCTTTTGACAAAAATTCACTGTGTGCACCTCTGGAAAGCATTTTAATCACTCCGTGCTTTTGTGCCCTGCTAGCAGGATGTGTAAGAAGTTATCAGGTCTCATGTGAATTAATTTAACACTTGCAGAAGTTCAATGAAATTCCTGAATAAAGAGTGACAAGTAGAAGAGGAAATACTCTTCTTTGCCTTCCTAAGAAAACAGGAAGGAGGTTAGCATACATCTTAGGAAAGCTTTACGTGCTTTTTTAACTAATCAGGTAAGCAAAAAGTCTATTACAGGTGACAAATGCAGAAACGGTATTGGTTGACGTCCTCTGCAGTGCTACAGCAGTGTCCCCTCCTCACCATAAATTGGTGGAAGGAAGAGCTGCCCAGAGGAGTGAACTTGTCAGGCTACTCATCACAAGCACACCAGCAGGGCCATGCTTCTCTCACATCCCACCCTTCTGACACCAGTTCCTTCAGCTCCTTTTCCACTCTCTTCAAACGCATCCTTTTCTCCCCTCATACCTTCCCTGCTCCTTTTGTGCTTGTGGATGTTAGCAGGACTCATTTCATGGGCCGTGCCTGCTAGAGGACCCTCCGACTTGGACACCAGGAGGGACACTTCCTCTCAGTACACTTCACAAAGTATCAGAACACAGAAAATGAGTTTCAGCAAAATTAATTCCCCAAAAGCAGCAGTTAGGACACAGTAACATTTTTTCTGCACAAAGCTTAGGACTCAGCAAGCGTTTTGAATAGACAGCCTCTCGGTTTTCACTACTGCTGATACTTTCAGCACTTTTTGCAGCATATTGTACCATTCCTCACTCAGGTGCCTCAGATTTTCTAGCAATTTATTTATAATAGAATGTGAAATTAATATGTCAAATGATCACATTCGTATTTCCTTCATCAGTAAGCATTTTCCAGGGGCATCTGTCAAGTCCCCTACAACGCTCTGATGGTAATCAGTACTGAATCTGTCTATAGGGCACAGGACGCTTCAAGAATAAAAGAAGTAAATCAGTTAGCCCTTTTTGCACACGCTGAAGAAGGAAGTTTGATGCTCTGTGCTGAGTCACTTCTTGTAGAAGCCAATACAACTACTCACACCTGTAAGAAAGATTTTACATCACTTAGGAAGCACAGGTGAGTACAAGCAAGGATATCTCAAGCTCCAAGAAAGCTTGAAAATGTGAGTATGATGAAAGCCTGGAAACCAGACCTCAACAAAGTCTTGAGTACAAAAACTCTACAACAGCATCTGAAGCAAACAAGATTACATAGGTGGGAAGAAATTATGCAAACAAATGAACTAGTCCTCCAGAAACACAATCACCAGATTGAGTGGACTGCTTGGTATCCATACAGGCAATTTTTGTCTTGAAAATACTGCCTAAATAGAGGTATCCTAAATCACCACGTTGCTGCAGAAAGGACAGAAATCACCTTCTAATCTGATTTTCTACTCTTCTCACTTTCCACGTGTAATTTAACACACTGGAAAGCACAGCAACGATAGCAGAGCAGCAAGGTCCTATGTTACAGCAAGGGAGAATTTTTACAAATGCAACAGCCATGGGCACAGAAATAAAGGAAAGAAGCTGCTTACTTTCAGAAGGCCTCAGGTACACAGGAATTTCCAGCAATATCTCCACTGCCAACCCTTAAATGAGGTCTGGTGGATCCTGGCTCCATCCCTTCCAGTCACTCAGTGCATTGCATGCACCTGAGCTCCCCTGGGTTGGCCCTGCCTTCCCTCCAGGTGCTCAATCACTGCTTCAAGCCATGACTTGGCATTTCTGCTACACCACATTTCATTATTTGCTGCTTCTGATCAGTCACAGTTGGGATAATATGAAATGAAGAATATGCTGTTCAGTCATTTCCTTTTAAGGATCATTATTTTCCCCACTTAAACCTTTCTAAAGTGGGAGATGAAGAATGTACAGATCTTGTTTCTCTGTCCCTAAGGAGTGGAAGCAGAGGACAGAGCTGAAGTTACAAACAGAATTGAGTGAAATCTTAAAATTCTGGAATTAACCAGGAGGTTTCTACCAACAGATCCTGGAAATAATATCTGAAAAAAAAAAATCAGCATGTATTGCAGGAAAGTAAATTATGTGGCAAAAATATAACACCAGATTGACTGGAACAGTTAAAAAATTCAATCAGTCATCTCAGATTATTTTGTTAACTGAAACTGAAAGTTTCAATGTTCTTCCAGCAACTGTGTCGATTTTTTCTGCCGCTAGCAGTTCATCTAAGAGCACACAGCTTTGGAACAAGTAAATTAAAAGTGACAGGTGTGACTCAGCCAACTCTAGCAAGTGAAATGGAAGCACTGAAGTTGCTATTGGCACATTGAGAGGAAATATAGGAAAAAGTAAAGCTACAGTGATGGTCTCAACCTGGAGATTTAGAGATACTTATACAGTCAGCAGGTTGACTAATACAGTATAAGGTCAAATTCACTGCAGGACTACAGCAGCAAAGGCATGTGTTTGCAAGAGATAGGAAGTGACAAGACTATGTCAAGATTTTTGCACTGTACCTGACTGCAGCACACTCGGTTCTGTCCAGTGCTAATACCATCATCAGTCACTAATGGATAGCTGTATTCTGTTTCAAATGGGAACTTAAAGACTTTCAAATGCACACAGTGAAAATTCTTGCTGAATCTCAAGTACTAATGGAGTCCACATTGTTACGTTGCCCTTTCAAAGGAAGTCCAGCTGCAGAAACCCTTGATGCATCTTGAAGAAGCCAGGCTCCAGAATTGCGTGTGGATGGTCAGCAACACCTCACACTTGCTCTACTGTCTAAGGAGTTCTTCCAATGCGCTATTCACATAATTTTGTTCATGCACATGAGCTCCTCTACTATTTCAGCTGCCGTAAGCCCTACAACTGGCACATTTTCACCTTGTCAAAGAGCTCTTGCCTGTTGAGAAAAGTCAGGATTGGAAGATATCAGCAGGAGATGACTCCAGTGCCCTTGGAGCAGACAGACCTGCAGTGTGCAAAACCCTTGGTATCACCTGACATCCTAAGGGCAAGAGTAGAAGAGAAAGAGAGAAGCCAGCCAGGAAAAACGCCAATAACAATGTAGGCCTTCAATCAGGTCAAGTGGATTCTATCAGTAAGTAACAGATTTTGACCAAGTGGGTCACTGCCCTTCGATGGAGCAGAGCTAAGATACTGTGGAATAATTCTGACACGTATATGAATGGGGAAACTGAAGCTGCAAGACCAACCGTGCCTCCAAGTATCAGCACAGGATGCATAGTAACTTGATTCTATCATTTAAAGCACTAGGAGTGGTGCTGAAGGGATGAGTTTGAATGGACCCATTCATTATTTTTGGAGCTGTTCCATACAAAGCTATCTTTCTTTGGGCTTTCTTTGTGTCCTGCGTACAATCCTGGGATCCTCAATACAAAAGAGACATGGGACACACCGGAGTGAGTCTAGTAAAGGTCCTATGGAGTGACAAAGGGCCTGGAGCATGTGTCACTGAGGAGAGGCTGAGAGCTGGGGCTGTTCAGCATGAAGACCTGAAATCCTACTGGTGTGTTTAATCACCTGGTGGGTGAGTGAAGAAAGTGGAGCAGGGAGAGGCAGAACTAAGAAGCACCGGGCATAAACAAAAAGACAGGGACTTCCAGTTAAACACAAGAAAAAGCATTTTGATTAGCAGGATGGTCTCAGTTTGCCCAGAGAGGCTTTAGAGTCTCCATCAGTAACGGTGCTGTAGCTGACTGCCCAACCTGGTGCACTAACACTACACGTATTCCTTTATTACCCACTCTATTTCAGTATTGAAAGTGCAGATGCCAACTTCCACACTGAAGAAGACAGCTGGCCTCAACGAGTTGTTTGGCCTCAAGGAGTAATTTGTCCTCAAGGAGCCATGGAAACGGAATAAAGCTTTGCAAAGATGCAGCTCTTATTTGGACGCAGATTGCTGTCCATGCCTCCCAGCACAAGTCACCACAGGAAGGGCATGCTATGGAATTGCTGGCTAGAAAGTGGGCTGACATGCTGGAGGTTGTGACTATTCCTTATTGTATTGCACAAGTGAAGAAAAGTGAATGTCCTTCTGGAGTTATTTACAGGCAAAACTTCTTTTCACTCATCTATCTCGCCTCACTAAGTTCACCAGAGACTTCAACCCCACACAGAGACCATCTGATCAAGGTGTGCAATATTATGAAGTACCCCTGCCAGTGGTCTATCTCACCAACACTGCAGACGCAGGTGGAGTTCAGCCTCCAAGCATTCTTTCAGACAGCAGAAGCAGAGAGAACCCTGACACACAGTTTCATAGAGATCACCGCTCTGGTTAGCACAAACGTTTTCCAACAGCACATCCGAGGTAATTTGCAGGCACAGGCAGTGCAAGAACAACAGCTTTGAGTGGCAGAGTGGGCTGCCAGGTCAGCTGGGGGACTGGCCTCATCACAGTGATTTGTGTGCAGCCTCCTCATCTGAGGATTCCTAAACCACAAAGATCATCAACACAGCAGACTCTTAAATTCTGACTTAGGACTTGAACGTTGTCTTCTGGGAACGAAGCATACCATAACAGATGTTAAAAATAATATTGCTAATAATTTCACACAGTGCTAAGGAGCGGTTCCTGTCTTCACATTGATTCTGTGATTGTATGTTTCATACGCTCTGTCACCACGTTATGCAGGTGACCTCCAACTCTGCAAAGCCTTTTAGGTGTGTTGTTATCAATTGAAGTCTGAAATGAGCTGACCTGCTTAATTAGGATGTCTATAGAGTTGAATGAAACAATTTAGTGCTTTGGTCTTTCTCTCTGCAAGAGGACCCTGATTTCTCACAAGTACAACAGAGACATCTAAATGCAAATTGCAGTTTATAATGCTGTTAAGAAAAAAAA
>JAOWBP010002559.1:599783-626332 GCA_028571105.1 Tragopan temminckii
CAGAGGGCTCTGCTCACAGATACATTTGCATTGGTTATTTAAAAAAAAAAAGCAAACAAGAAAACCCATCTCAATGGAAAGTACAAGTTTGGTCAAGTGTGACAGCAACAAGTCACAGCACAGCCACCTCACTGCTTGGAAACAGAACACCATATATTTGAAACCAGCGTATTTTACATAAAACATCAGCGTGAACTCGTGACTCAATGCCACCATTTGTACCAGCAGCAATACCAGAGAACACAATCGCTACATTCACATTTTCCACAAATACCAACAGCTACATCTTATGATTCCAGTATGACTGCAATCACAGTTAAAAAAGATAATTTAAAGCACTTATGTGAGGCAAGGAACTGTTATGCAACTGAAAAGAAAGGAAACAGAAGTTGTATCTGCCACCAGCTCCCAATTAGACCACGCTCTCTACATCAGAATGTGCCATCATCAACACAAATTGCACGCTGCAACCGGCCTGGGCTTCGCCGGCCTAATCTCTTCTTTTAAGAGATTAATTCCATTTGAACCTGGAAATAGGAGACGCGCTGAAATAAAAGTCTGTGAAGCCCTGACAGCAGCAGAGCCCTGCCCTCGGTTCTGTTTGCAGGCATGGGAAGCAGCACGCAGGGACACCAAATGCAGCTCCTCTGTGAATACAAGCCTACACGGCTATTGTCCTCACTGCTACCTCGGTTTTGTCCCCAGACTTTGATCAAACTCGGCATGGAATTTTCAGAAGAGTTTCAGAGGGGAAACTTCTTCCACATTTCTGAAGATGTGGAAGTAGTGTTTCCTGTAGACAGAACCCCCACAAGAAATGTATGCTCTTCTCAGAATGCTGTCTTTCGCTTCCTAGCAAACCAGTAGCAGTATTAAGCCATACTGTAATATTTCCCAAAGCCATCAGTGCAACAGATTTCTCCCTCTCCCCTACACAGAGCCTATTGATTTAACCATACAGAAGGACGTGCAAAAGGAGAACAAGATTACACACAACATACGATCCCAACCGCTAGAGCACAGTACTGCTAAGCACAAGCCAGTTTTTTGCCTGCTGTGTTCCTTTCCATATAATAATCTTCCTATTTGTAAAAGAAATTAGCTTTTAACTTTCACTCTTGTTTTAATCCTTAAAACAAAGTTGGGCCATCTCTTCAATCGAGTTTTATGAACACAGTCTCAAAGAGCACTTGCCACAGAGAGCTCCCAAAACATTCCTTGAGGAAAAACTCCCAAGTTAGCCTGGCAGAGTCACAGTAGGACACTAGCTCACAGCATCATTTCCAAAACCACAGAGAACAGCTCTTCAAAAAAAACCCTTTCGAGTATCATGAAAGCAACACATTCCTATCAGACTGAATACCAATTAATTCCCTGCCTCACAGAATAAGTTTAGATTAGTAGATAAGGGAAGGGGAAACAAAGAGCCTTTTTTCTTCTCTTAGGAATGAAGCCTGTTCCTTCAGAAAGGATCCAGAAGGCTGCAAGCTCCAAAATCCCTGCACTGAAGAAATGTAAGCGATGGGGGAGGTTCCAGTTTCCTAGAACTGTGTTTCTAGGAAAACAGAGGCAGGAAGACATTTACAAGGCAGTGATGTACACTAGCAGCTTCAGTCTAAAGGCAGAAAGACATCCTTAGAAACAAGTTCAAAAAAAAAAAGAAAACATCCTGAAGATTGTTGAAGTTCTACCAGTCGTCACGTACCAACTCAGGCAGAACCTGCATGACACAGAAGAGGAAAAGAAAACACTGCGGCCCCACACAGCGCAGCTGTACCGCGACTGCAGCTCCAGCTGCAGGCCTCCGAGTGGAGGCTCTCCCACCCAGGACCGACTTTCTTCTCTCCCCTCTCACTGCCAAGAGGTGAGTGCCAGGCGAGACCTGCCTCCATTTCACAGCTCGTGTTCCACCTTGGAGCAAAGCAAAGCTCGGGTACAACTCCTAAAGCGAGCCAAAGCAAACCGCCTCAGGTACCAGAGCCCACTCACACCACGGCTTACACTCAGCAGTACGGTGCTCTCTTACTGGGATCACATCTCAGAGCTGCAGCCACCCCCTGCATTTGGTTGGTTTGATTCTTAAACCACGACGATGAGAATGGGATTCTCAACGGAGTGCTAGGACACGGCCTTTCTTGTTACAGAACCTTTCACCTTTTGGAAAATGGTAAAAGAGTCTGCCAGCTACCTGAATAGGGAACTGCAGTCCCCATGCACGTATTTGGTGAGTAATGGTTATACAAATAGGAAGGGATTTTCATTTGATAATAGCCAACGTTTTACATGAAAAGCATTAGTCATGTTTGTAACAAGCTTAAAAACAGTACTAAAATAATTTACCACCGCTAAAAAACTATATTAGTACTAATGGAAAGAGTCATATGAATGTGAGATGACTCATTTTAAAAATAGTTTTTCAGACGGCAGTGTCATTCATAACATACTATAATAAATCTGCACATAACAATCCACTTCATTTTTAATTATTAGGGTAGTTGCTGTCGCTTTGATGATACTAAAAATATACCAAAATATTTGCTCACCTGCTTTGTCTGTGGATATTTTACTGTCTCTTATTTTATTGCCGTGTTTTAGAGCCTGAACTCAGGATTCTGCTAGGCGCCATCCTGTTATACCCAAATGCTGCACAGTGCAACTGAGCCGGAAGGAAAGGCATTCTTTGGAAACAAACAGTTTCTAAGGTTTCCTGAAAACACTGGGTGGAAAAAAAAAAGAACAAAAAAACACACCATACAAGAATTCACACATTTCTGGGTCTACTGAAAATACAGTTAGTAATATTGGGAGAGCTCTGAGACAGAGTGAAGTTTGAAGTTGATTCCAAGTCACTGGATAAGAGAAATTCAGAGTTAAACACCTTGAATTCCCTTGCTCAGGAGATGCTCCAGGTATGTGGCAAACCTTGTTTTTAAGCAACACTGCTAAAACAAAGATTGACCTCATTTTGTCACAAAGTTACCCACTCTCATAATTAAAAGCAGCACATCTGCTTGTCCGCCATTCTGAAGTTAGTGCTTCTGAAAAGAAACACAGCTTCAGCTTCTCTAACGCTAGAGACTGAAGCTCTAAATTAAACGGGTCCCTAAAAGGGGGTGGAAAAAGCCAAGAAGAGGTAACGGGATTTCCCAAGCCTTATGCTTCATTCCAGGTTACTTCAGGTCGACCAGAGGGTGCTCACTGCCTGCACAAGTGAGAGAAGGTAACCCACCGCTAACCCATTTCACAGCACTGCCTACTGAACGTTGCTTTAAACGTTGCTATGGAGCCAGCAGAGCTCTTCAAGGCACGCTGCCCACTCATCGGCATCTCTAAAATGCTCGGTACTTATTCTTGCTAATTTCTTCCTATTTGGTTTCGCGCGTGACCCAACCGCAGTTCTGAAGTGCAGTTCCAGGTATGTGGAGATCTCTTACACCTCACCCAAGAACAAATTTTTCTTCCAAGACTGAAACTAAAAGTAATCCAGACTTTCCACTCCACCTCCCATTGTCAATCAGGAGAGCTGCAGAAGCAAAAATACTATTTCAGTGACTTATGAACAGAGACATGAACTCTGTAAAAAGTTCCCACTGCCGAGTTCAGCTCTCACTCCCTTCATTTCAAATACAAGAAAGCGTAAGAGACCGCCTCCAAATAAGTATTGGGCCAGCTGCTAATTTATAAAATCCATCTGGAGGAACTTCATAACTTCGCTGAAGAAGCGCAAGGATGTTTTCTTCACCAGAGGAATCCTATGGCAAGAGTTCTGGAATTCTTGTGGAGCTGCAAGGCAGTGCAGTCAGAGAAGGGGAGAAGCTTGGAAAACAGAAGCATACAAGCCTTTCTGAGATACGGGAGCTAGACAACAGTTGACAAAACTCAGCAGTGAACGCGTAACAAAGAAGCGTTGGTATTGCCACTGGGACATCCTACTTTCCAGCCTGTTCTTTTCCAGATTCCCCATCAGGGACCACACCAGCGTCACCTGCCCCATCCTGCCACCTGCCAGCAAAGCAGGCCGCCCCGGCTCTGACATTTCTCCATTTGCTCCCCACGCTATCTGGCACACGCACACCATTTGTGCACCACAACGCACAAACGTCAGCTCAACTAGAAAGTTTCTTCCAGCATACAGCTCTGCATTTAACATCAGTCCGAAACACAGGGCACAGTGCTATCGTTTGGGACTGACTATTATCCGTGCACTTTTTCCTCCTGCTTGCACACAAAAGCCAACAACGAAACTCCCATTTCTAAACGCGAGGCTTTGTTGAGAGCATGTGTACTGACACCACTGACAGTTGGACCACAGCTTCTGGTTTAGTTTAACTCAAATAGGATAACATTCACTCATTCCAAGGCTGCTCTGCGATGCAATCAAAACATGGTAATTAGGATTCACAAAGAGATCTCTTCAGAAATGCACGCTTCATCCAAAGTAAAGCACTAGTCCAGGCGGACCCTTATCTTTCACTTCATCAGGGGAAGACTGTGTAACTACACTGTAAGAGTGACATTTACATATCAAGCAGCAAAAAGGCAGCTTAAATGTCTGTACTGGGTCACGTAAGAGATGATGCATCATGGCATATTTCTCAGGTAATGCTTGCATTTTCAGCTTGTTTTTCAGCGCGGGGACGTTGTCTTGCCGCACCTTGACGTCCTCGTTCTTTATGCTGGACACGCTGCTGACTTTCCTCCATGATGCTCTCTACTTTCAGAAGCGATCACTCCTCACGCATTCATTAGAAAATCCACAGAGATCTTCATGAAACTTACAGTGATGATGTAAACGTACAGTTTGACACTTGCTGGTTTCACAGCTATTAAGCGCTGTGGTCTAAGAGTGCCTTTCACATAAGTATACACCATATCCACAATTTTCCTCTCTCTTTCCAGCAGCAAAAGAGATCAGTAAGATTAACAAAAGTTAAATAGGTACCAAAATGCAATGCTTCTGTTTTTCATGTACCTGGTGAGGACAAATTGGATATTTTACAGTACCTGAATACTACACAACAAAACTGTGGGAACTTGAAGATACAATTCTAAAGGAGTCAGTGAGAAATAATTATAAGAGCTAGAATCACACTGAATTAAAAGCAGCAGAAAACACAGCTTTAGCATTGTTGACTTTATCACCTAAATTTAATCCAGCACTCAAGTTGTAACAACAACTGGTTACCAAATGAGTGACAGCAAAACATTGGACAAACGCATTTTTACTTAAAAAACTACAAACACACTGGAACACTTTCTTCTATGACAGAGAAAAATAACTTGCTAAAATAATAATAAAAAAAAAACCAACTTATTTCAAACTCAAATTCCTACAATGTAGCGTGGGCCGGAAAATCTTTTAATAGAAAATATTGTACTTTTAACTGTTGTTTTAAAAATGAGCATCATTTCTACCCTCCCCTTGTGAACACTCACAGGGTGCCATCCACTAATATAACAAAGCAGTTCATTTTTACAGTTGAGCAATGGCTTCTTTTTTTAGTGGCTGATACATTGCAAGATCAAGGGTTGCAGACAGACGAACACCACAAATGTTCTGGCTGACCTCACTTTCCAGAATGCATCATTCCTACAAACAAACGTCATTAAACAGAAGCGGGCGGTCAAACTACTGAATTTAAACATAATCTCCTGTTACTCAATGAGTAGATGCTAATTAGTAGTCTAACGACTTCAGTAAAACCACCTGAACAAGGATTACAGGGGACGCACTCCTAGTGTGTATTCCAGAGCATTTTGAAGGAAATAGTCAGATCCAGTGGCTCCAAGCAGAGGTCCATGCTGTGCTGTGGCAAAGAGGAGCACTTCTACCTTCCCTGAGACCTCCCTCCTACGTAACCAAGCTGCTATAGGAGGGAACTTGGACTGGATATCTCCAGAGCTCGCTTCCAGCCCCTACGATTCATGAAGTGCAGCTGGGCCCCGGCAGCGCTGAACTGCATCCATGCTTGTTGCAGACCTGCCTGGAGGGCAGCCCCAGCACCTCACCATGGAAGCACGTGGGCACAGCCAGAGCGTGCCTGCAAGGGCCTGTTACTCACCTGTCTGCGGCTCACATCTTCCCTGAGAGGCAGCCCCACCGACACACAGAGGGCTCCCGGCCCTGCAGCCTCCCACAAGAGTTTCACCCGTGTGTTTTCCTGCTTTTAAAAGCAGCTCTATCTTAAAGTCTTCCTTATTTCCCCCCTTGAGATGTCATTAGAAGAATATTTTTAACTGACATTCGTCAAATATTTAAATTACCACGTTAGAGACTCTGGTCTGGAATGAACAACAGAAAAGACACGTTCTAATTACACAAGTTATGAAATAAGATCAAACCATTATAAGGAAAAAACATTTCCTCGTTTAGCAAAGACTTTGTTTTCATATGAATTTGTTTATTCACATTTACAAGTATTCCAATTAATTTTTTTTTCAAGTATTACAAAATCAATCTGCACTTACTTTTGTTACCTTCTGCATCCATGTTGCATTTTAGTTACATTCGGGGTGAAGGCAGTCAGGAAGTCGGTTTATTTTTCTGGCTTTATCACATGTTGATATAATTAGCACTGTGTTATTGGAACAGAGACTACCACCCTGCATACAGATGCTCCCATGTTTAATAGAAGATGAGGGAGCAGAAATGGAAAGGAAAATGGCATATCCATACCTTTATATAAACACATGGTTATAGACATCATGCCACGTCCCACACCACAGTGAATGGCGAGGAGATGCAACAGGTGAGAAAACGAAGGAGCAGAGACTGCAGAGCATCTGACATTAGCACTGCACCAAGAAGACTGAGCTTTGCTACACCATAATGATAATCTACTGAATATATACATGCAGATGTTACGTTATCCTCAGGCTTTTGCAGCAACAAAGAAGAGCCCTCATCATCAGATTAGATGTTATTTGACAGAGATCGAAGCTCTCAAGAAAAGCAGAAAACTGGAACTGTTGTAAATATGTTGGGTTTTGCTAACACCACACTTGTGGCTTGGGACTGCAGTTTATGCAGTTCTAACGCTCACTGAACTTCAAGATCATCTTCAGATAAGTTGTTTTCTTATAGAAGCTGCATCTCTCTAGAATAAGGTAACGTGCTGCCACCTGTTACATCTGTCAGGGATTGAAGAACCTTTATTTGCACATATCATGCCATATTTAAAAAGAAGAAAAAGCACAGCTACTCTGGGCAATTATTATAAATTAATTTACACATTGAATAATTTCCTGCTTCAATAACAAAAAGCACTTCTATAAACGTATTTTTCTGTATGCAGTTTACAAAATAATGTTTAAAATAGAAAAAATACAGTTTGAACACAGCCAAACTTTTGAATTAAAAAACTGCATTGTTTTTTCAATTCAGCTTTGGAAATGTTAAACACTATTGTAGCAAATGCTCACGGTGCATGAAGCACAGGCGTTTTTATTCTGAACAATCAGTCAAAAAGTGCTGACAGGACACGGTGTGAGGAATCCTGTCACCTATCACCTGCGTTTCACCAAATAGCTAAAAGCAGCTCAAGGTTATAGCTAAATGGGCAAGTTTTAGGGCTCGGACTGAAATGCCTAGATATTACAGCATGAAAAAGAGCAATAAGAGAGCACTACTCGCTCAGCAGGAATAGGTGTTTGAATGGAGTTTTTTTTACATACATGAATTCCTTGAACATATTTTAAGCCCTGTTTTTTGTCTGGCTTTACTCACATCAATCTGTGACATGTGAAGAGAGATGACAGGGAAGGGAAGGAGGCCGAGGTGCTACGAAGCACAGTCCCAGGCCATGGAAGCAGAGGATGCAGGGCAGCCCTGGGCATCCAGCTTCAGCATCAGCGCGGCAACGCCGCAGGGATCACACACAGCACCAAACCCTACCTACAGCAACACGGCAAAAGGAGCATTCCTGCTAGCAGCTGCCTTTCGCTTTCCTCTGCACGCCTCTCATCTCCCCTTACACCTCGTATTGCCTTCTGGATTGTCTGTCATAGAACGCGACTGTCATCACCCACAGCACTACCGGCTGTAATCACAACATCCCCAGGAAAGGACTGGGGGACCAGCAGCACCAGGGGCTGAAATTGCAACACCCCACTGAAGCTAATGGATGCCTGTAGACAACACAAGCACTGCTGGCTAAGCGAGCTCCTGATACAAACCCACTGTGGTCAGTAAAATTATTTCCAGGATGAGAAAGGCTCCAGATACTTACTGGTTATTGAAGAAAATCTGTGCACATTTTACCCAGTTTGTTATGTTCTCAGAGCAGGAAAGTTCCATTTTCATTCAAGCATCTCCTGATGCTTTGTGTATAACTACTATGTAAAACTCAATCAGCATCAGCATGCATAAATTAAATTACTAATTAATGAGTCACTATAAATGCATGGGATATCAGCATTAATTTTAATAGGTGTAGGAACAATAGTGCTAGTAGAGCAGCCCAAGTTACGGACCAGAATTTCAGGGTCAGAAGTCACCTAATACACAAAGCAAGAAGAGTTTCTTAAAAAATGCTAGAGAGCTTGCTATCTAAGTACTAGATGAGAGACAACAGATGGGTTCAGACAGGAAAAGGGTATATGAGGAAAAAGGAGCCAATGTTGGCCAGCACTACAGGCAGAGCCTACCAGCACACCAGCTGCCCACCTGCCTCAGGAGCCCTTCCCTGAACGACAGAGGGCTGCCACAAAAACATGGACGCTGCTTTTCTGTGCTCCGGCATCACGGCAGCTACGCACTGGTGAATTTAAAAGTAAGTATTTTGGTTTTAACCTATGCAACCGTCAATCATCAAACATTCTTTACCATTTAAATGCACTCCTTCAACAGATGCAAATTCATCTGTTACACTAGAAACTAACTACTCTTTCACAGCAGGACGTGAGTCGCTCTTCATTCATATTTTATTAAACAGTTGTATCAATTACATGTGTGAAAGACTGCTCTAGCTGCTTATATAAGGCTTTTAAGCCAGAATAGCATTCCGTTCAGCAGATGATATGGAAAAGCACTAGTTGAATTCAATAATTACTTCTTCAATTTTCTCATATTTCAATTCCAAGCACAAAATATCACGTTAATTAAAAACACAATAGTTACCTAGTTCTTCAACGGTGTCTTAGCACCAGGCACTTAAAACTAATTTAATCACTGTCTGTAGCCTTTGCACTAAGTGGTGCTTAAAATAAGCTGGTTAACTCCTGTCCTTTAACTGATTTGGTTTGCATACCTAAGAAACAAACAAAAAAACCACCAAAAACCCAGCTCCTGGTTGTACTGCTGATAATGATGACGGAGTACCAGGATTGCAGCAACCCGATCATTATCCTGTTCCCCTTTCATTTCAGTACCGATGTATTTCAACAGCAGCCTTCAGAATGCCTTCTGGACTAGCAGACTCAATGCTATCATTTCCAGCATCGATTGCATTTATGTTATTTACAATTACTTTACATTGACTTTTGTACCTGATCATCATCCTCACTAAGTGGCTGTAGAACCAAGCTTACTCATGAAAACATCTTTGGCAAAGCTCCTTTCTGTATATTACTCTTCATTTAGTTTCTTTCCAGATTTTAATTTTTATAGCTTGACATTTATTATACAACCAACAAAGCTGTGGGGCTTCAAAAGTGAGTTATTTTTTAAGACCTCTTTCTAACCTTCTAATTCTAGCCTTAATTTTGAAACTAATTTAACATGAGAAAGTGAAATCTGTTTTTCACCCTATTCCAAAATGAATATTAGCTCAGAGGATTGTTTTATCTAATGTAGAAACCATATATTTTTACAACTAAAAGTAAGCTGTGACATGGAACATATCCAGCGCTGCTTGCAAACTAGTTAACTTCAAGTCTACAGAAAGCTTCCAAATCCTTAATTTCACAAATAACAATGAGAAGTTTACTACTTTTTCCCAGAAACCTTAAAATAATTTGTTCTCTCTAATCCTCTGCTTACTAGCCTTGCTTAGCTAGCGCTAACTGGTACCCAGAAATGACCTAACTCATCCCCAAATAGATTTGCCTTAAACAGCCAAGAAAAAATCCTTCACGACATATCTAGACAGCCCCCAGCAGTGATGGAACAGAAGTACACTGGGAAAAAAGAGATTTACATGCAACTGTTTGATTACATTGCAACACGTTGACATTATTTATTGTAAATGTCTATAAAAAAGTCACTGTACTTTCATGAATCCTTCCAATTTAGTTGAATTGGTCTTTCTTAATGGAAAACCAGGTTTAATCAGTATTTCCCAGAAAAGAATGGTAAATGCTGCAAAACATGCTGAACCTAATTTAGGTTTTAATCAAAATAAAAACCCTGCTAATATTTTATTCTGTATGGGAACCCTTCAGACATAATCCCATCCCCAGCATCGTGCAAGTACTGCAAATCATGTGCATGTTAACAAAACCATGCTGCTTCCCCTTCCATTGATGGTCTTTTCTCTATCAGTAAAGCTCTAGAAGATGAGTGTCTCACTAGGCCAGCTGTTCCAGCAGCAAACCGAAAATGCCTCAGTACCAGGTTCTGACCAAGCAGTAGCTCAGCAAAAACACGCTCGCTGCCAACCGTGTATTCACCACATAGCTCAGTTCCATCAAATGCTTCTTAGCAGGATGGGAGTGACACCCGCTAGGAGCAGCAGACCTGGGGAGCTGCACCCAGCCATCACCCAGGTTATCTTGCCCTTCCTAGCAACAAGTTGATGGTATTTTGCCAAAGCTGTGCTCTTCTGAATGATTTTCAAACCATCCTTTTCATGGCAAGAGAGATGCACAGCGATAGATTTTTCCATCACGAGCAGAATTTCCTCTCACAATGTCATTTTGAGGAAGGGCCAGACCACACTCCCTGTGTCCACAGTAGCTGTTGCTTTATGTCACTGACAGGCCGGCAGTAGGGCAGGACTGAAAAGCAGCCAAGGAATCGAAGAGGAATGATGGAAAGCCATGCGATTTTTTCCCATTAGTAAGCTTTACTGTAAATTCACTTCACAATTCAGGGAAATAACAGAGCCCTGTAGCAGTCTGGCAGTACAAAACCTTAGGTATTATCAGCAAAATTTTGATTTTCACTGAAGAAAAGGTATTAAACTTCATAGCCCTTTAGTGCAGCCAACACTTTAGAAATCTAGAACTGTTAAAAGTAATCACATTTAATCATTTTTTATCCTGTATTAAGAACACGATATTCTCCTGGGCTGTGTGACTGTTACTCAGCACTCAGAGCACCCTGTCCTGCACGCTCAAAGGCTAAGCCCCTTTTCTTTCTCTCCCCGTACCATAATTCTGATTTACTCTGGGATCCGGGGTTTCTCCACGCCACTGCCATTGCTGCCTCCCACAGAAGTGTGTGGGGCACGGGCTGTGCTCCAAGCACACTGCTGCTGCAGTGGTCACTGATAGGTTTGTCAGGAGGGAGCAAATTGGAGTAGCTCTCATCCTTCACAGGAACCAAATGAGCTCCTGCTTCAGTTTTAGGAATAAGGCGGCTGTAAGGGTAGCATTTTCTCACCTTCATTTCCTGCTTTTCCATTAGACCTAGTGTTCTGGTTTGTCTTTTCCTGCAGGTTTCAGAAACACCATAATACTCAATCGATTCTCTATTACAGTGCTTCGTATTCTCAGAATTAAATTTCTATTATAATTAAGTTTTACTTTGCTTTGGCCTCAGAATACAACAGCAGCTAGCCCTATTCATTCTTATAGCTCATGTTAGATGAATCACAGATGAAGACAAGTTTCCCAGGTCATTCAAGGTGAAAGAGAATTTCAGATTTAATGCCTTCTTACAGAACAAATGATACTATAGAAGAAATACTTGCAGTAGTTATAAATAACAAATTGCACTGCAAAAGAAGTAGTAAAAACTGTAAGATAATGGTCTTTCAGACTTCATGCTACATAGATCTTATTAAGCACAAAGCCTTGCCTTGTGATGCATAAAACACTGCACACCTGTATGAAATCCCAGCACTGATGAAACTAATCACCACCTACCGAAGAGCCCAACTCCTTCTGTATCTTCTGGAATCTTTTCTTTCTGTTATTATTATTTTGCTGCGCCATCTAGCTGCTCTCCTAGAATGCCCATTAGTTTCTGTGCCTTGAGGTGGGGGAGCCTTTAAATTTTTTACTTCTCTTCTGCTTCCTCTCCTTTCTTACTCCTAAGGAGTAGCATATTCTACAGTTAAAAAAAAAAATTAAAATTAAAAGACTCGGTTATTTTGTAGTGATTATATTACAAAAGCTCATTTTATGGAAATAAAAATCCCAGTTTCACAGCGTAATGAGAAAGAAGGACACAATTAAAGCATGGACAGAAATATCAACAACATATGCTTTCTATGAAAAGCATGCTGTAGGAATCATCTGATCTCCATGAATAAGCATTTACTCACCCCTGTTAGCAGATACATATGCCTACTTGTTCTGTAATTTACCATCGAAGGCCAAATAAGATGATGTAATTCATCATCTGCTGAACAAAACAGAAATTAACCGCATGCAAATTTTATTATTAAAAAGACTTCTCTTGAATTGATGCCAGGTGTTATTGTGCTTATTATCTGGAAGACCATTAAGTTCATTTAATGGTTCTTCATTCTGACAAAAAAGGTAAGATGCAAAACAGAAACTAGAACAATCAACTTCAACAGAAAGAAGTCATTATTAGCAGCAACCAGTGACAAACTGAAGTGTAGATCTAAGCAATGGCTAATCAAACCTAAGAGGATTTACCTAGTTAATCCTGTGTTGCACAGCTATCCAGATTGCTTTTCAGTCCAATCCATAATGTAACTACTCATTACTTACTCTAAGCTTTCTAGAAACAAGTGACATATCACGTAACAAGCTAAACAGCATCACCTATTTTTGAACTGGTTTAAATGCATTGCAAAAATAGTTCCAGAATCCTAAACTCTTTGGCATTAATTTCTTCTTTTAAAACCACAAATCAAACGGTAACTGTGAAAATTAATTATTTGGACAGTGGTTTTTGCCTTTTAGAAGGGAACTGCCTCTAAAGAAAACTGCGGGGGGAAAAAAAAAAAAGAACCTTATGTCTGCATACCTCACGTTTAGTTTTGAGTTTATCAAAGCAAACTCATGGGCTGACAAAAAGTGTATTGTCAAAGAAACCCAAATGGTTTCAGTTTAAAGGCTGCTCTAATTGATACATTTAAGCTATCTGACAAAGAAGCTTCAGAATGTGGCAGGTGTGTGTCATGTATAGTTTTACTGTCTAAGTAAAGCAAACATATGAACAGATTAAAAAAATAGATTAAGTGTTTTATAAGCTACTGCTAGCCTACACTAGCCAGCTGAAGGCTTTAAATAATTTAATCCCTTCAGCAACTGCCAGTCCCAACTGCATGGCTGAAACAAGGTCTGAATTCAGTTTGATACCCAACAGGTGCAGTCTAATACTGCTTCCTTAATTCAGCTACTGATCTACATTTATGCTTGCAGGGGACACCATATTCTTAAATTCACCATGGCATTAATTAAATTAGTCTAAGTGCTCTTGTTTTATCCCATCTTCTACTATCAAATTTACCTCGGACAGTACTCTGTTTCTCTCCCTCCCTTCCAGAAATGCACTTCAAGCCAGATGGAAGATACAGTTCTTAAGCAGCTCTTAAAAAAGGTTTTTCTTTGTATATAACCTACATAGATGTATAAAACAGGCTGGGGAATCTAAACAACATGAAACACTGAAAACAGATACTAGTAGCTCAAATTTTAGTATTTAGGAATGGCAAACAGAGCCTCTAAAGGTGGATCATCACCTGCACTCAGTCACTTTGGGTAATCCTGGCAATGTAAGTTGCCTAGGTATAAATAAGCTATTTCTCATCTTATATGCTTCTCATTGTTACCATCATTTTCCAGTAGCACAAGCTAATGTGTACAAAAGTAAAAACTTAGCAGCCAATAAAAGGCAAAGTGAAAAGGCAGAGCTATGAGGGCTGCCCCAAAAGTAATGCCTCCTCGCCTTTCTTTTTGAAGTCAGGGGCAGTTTTAACAAACTGCAGGCAAATGGTGTCTCGTATCCAACTTCCCACAGAAGTTTTAAGGATAACCTGCATTTTTTTGCAATTGTAGGACAAGAGAAGAGGAACTTCCCACTGCCTTACTTACCCTCTGACAATAGTGCTGGAAGATGAGACAACTGAAGGCAGAATTTTCTTTCCCTTTACAGCCTGGGGCATGTTCACACTTGGGATGCACACTGGGAGTTTTCTCTCACAAGCAATTAAGCATCATGTTTGGCACATGCAAATGAATAACATTAACTTTTAATGCAAACTTAATTCAAAAATTTTGCATGCTAACGTAGTGAGCCGCTGGAGTAGCAAAGCCAGCTCAGATAGCAGATCATAAATTCAATGTCATTCATTCAATCAATCCTATAATATGCCATGAAGGCTTATGAAAATGAAAACAGATTAAATGAATACTAAACCAAGATATTTTCCTAAATCCCAAGATGCTCAAGATATTAATAGCTAGCTAAAATTGCAAAGATTCCCATCCATTAAAAAATATCTCGTAATGACAACAACAAACTGAACTTTGGTCTACCAACACAGATCTGAATTTCCAATAATTCTATCAGCACATGAACAAAATATATTCTTAAGTGCATTACAAGTACCTTTGAAACCAGATAAAGCATCATTATTTCCACTTTAATACCTAATAGTTAAAATAACTTTTAACTATTACGCAACAGTTATTCTTTTAAGCACAGAGAGATGTACTCGGATCTAAATACATGCCTTTTCCTGGAATTTGAAACTGCAGCTGAAAACCAACTATTCCAGGATCACGATTTTCCAAAGAAGGAAGAGTCAGGAGGACACAAAGGACAAGAAAAAATACAGATCGTGGGAAGGCTCAGTCAGTGATATTAGGATTTATTAACAAAACCTAGAGGTAAAAAAAAAAAAAAAGAAAGAAAGAAAGAAAGAAAGAAATCCTTGTCTATGTATCTTCTAAATATTTTAAGTTATTTGGTATCATTTTTGCCCCATAAAAATGTATTTACATTTAAAACTCTTGATCACATGAATAAGCACCGCATAGGAATTCCCAGCGTAATCTTTTGGGGGCAATAATTTGGAGAATCATAACTTGTGAAGTACTTAATGCACAGATGCCAATTTATGCTTCCAAGCATGGCACTGCAGTGGTAAAATAATACATTACCTCACAGAGTTCTTGGGGGAAAAAGTGTTTTTATGAAAACGCTCCTCTGCAGGGATACTCAGTATGAGAAGGTATGTGAGAGCTACCACGATGCAGAAAGTAAAACAATTAGCCAGCCAGCCAAAAAATCTCAGAATAATAAATAATGGGCTAGTTTAAATTCCAAGCCTTGTGTATCGTTAAGTCCACTTCTTTGCTCTCTTTTCTAAAGCTGTTACTTAAAAAGAAAACTGAACTTATCATGCATTTTTCAAAGCCAGATATAGAAAAAGATACCAACTGCTGAGAAACTTGGAAGAGAATCTCAAGTCCTGCCTGCTGCCTTTCATCAGAAGACACTGCAGCCCTCCCCTTCCACACCTTGCAGAAGACTGAAATGAGACAGAAGATTTTCCTCGGCCCTCCTGCCCATCTGTTTTCTGGCAACACTTGTCTTGAGGCATATCTAGCAGGAGAAATCATTGCTCTTTCCTACTTGCTGTGAGCAATGGGTACACAATGGTCATTCTATCATCGAATGTATTTGCAGTCTGCCTCTCAATGGGAGTAGCATTTTCAGACCGTTTTTCTCTGCCTGTTTTTCCCTGCTATTTCTGTTTTACTTTGCTGTAGATTTGTCTCCAGAAGAATACTGACACAGGACAGAAAACAACATTACTTGCTAGAGGCAGGCATGATCCCAACAGATACAGCGTAAATTTTCCTCAGAGTTCTGCCACTGTGCAGAATTACTGACTTGCAGTGTTTCTGCTATTCTGATCCTAGGAAAATTCAGAAAGGCTGCCATACTACCATGATACAGTGGTGTGGACATTTGTCCACACTGGTCCCCATACATGTTGCTTTGCTCTACAGCAAAGCATAAATATTCTTTTATTGTATTAGGATTATTTCATGAAAGCCACTGACTTAACTAATCCGCAATTGTTTACTGGAAATAAAGTACTCTGCCCGTCATCATTCCACAGATGAAAAACAATTGGTCTGTGTTTAGTCTTGGAAGAAATCACTGCCTGAGAAGAGTCAGAGCAATTTAAGATTACACTGGTGGCAATGCCCAGCCCACTGTTACACTCCTTTGGACCCACTAGTCAGCATTTTGGACTGTACAAATTTCTAAGGGAATGTCATGGTTTTATGTTTTTTTTTGTTTGTTTTCAGTATTCCACATCATGACAGAGGAATTAGTCAGGACATGACTTCTCCAGAGATTCCTGATTTCATGACAAATACACTACCGCAAAACTAAAGGGTGGCTCTAAAATGACAAGTAATAACACTGTTTGCTTTTGTATAGCATTTTCTAAGCCTGTAAACAATTCTGCAAATACACACCCATGAACTTTAGAGGACAGAATTTGTCAGTGTGGAGAAATCCAGCCCTGTCCTACTTGCATCAATGTGAGCTTGACTGCTAGTCCTCTGAAGTCAATGGTGAAGTCCCAAGTGTCCATTACACCCCTGTAAAAAGAGTACTTATTATACAGGTTAATTATTAGACTTGTTTTAGGGACGCTGGAAATAAGATCAGTAAGTCACCACCTGTTCTCTTTGGTTCCTCATCCTACACTCAGTCACCTCAGCACATCTTCCTGTAGGGAAATAAATGATAGGAAAAGTATTTGTCACATACAGCTTGTTTCTTTGTTCCCTCCAGAGGAGGAAAAGGGAATGCTAATACCTCTCGTGCTTAGAAAAGAAAGTGGTTAGTTTTCTGTTAGTTCTTCATTACTGTAAGAACTAATTTCAAAGGCAAACAGTAGCCCCCTGTTGTCAAGCAACTGTAAGCGATACATAGTAAGTGATACATGGAACCTAAGTAGCGGTCTGTATCCAGAATTGCATTCTGCAACAAAAAGTATTACACCAAAGATAAACCTAGGCCCTATGACTCCATGTATTAACACGGCCCTGTAGCCTGCTACTGCCATAAAAACATTATGCAGAATGCCCAGGGTATGTATTTGCTCATCACATGTTCCTAGGGAAAGAAGCATCACTGACTGCATGAGCTAACCCTCCCCCCAAAAAAACCTTACAAAAGCCCTCACTGTGGCACAGCTCACCCGGTAAGTTACCACGTACCTAATTTTCAGCAGCTGACTCCTACAGCGCTCACTCTGTGTCAGTGTGTGATCGCTGCATCTTTCCTCAGGCAGTGGCCACGTGGCTCTGGGGAGCACCCTGCTGACAGACCAGCCAAGCCCACCCTCTGTGCAGCAAGCAGCAAAACCCTGCTAAAAGCCAAGCACAGACAGAAGATGATTCCAGAAGAAGGCAGCCTTGGTCATGTGTAAAATGAGGCAAAAGAAAATTTGCAATTTCATAAAAGCGTGGAT
Organism: Tragopan temminckii; assembly: GCA_028571105.1. NCBI lineage: Eukaryota > Metazoa > Chordata > Aves > Galliformes > Phasianidae > Tragopan > Tragopan temminckii. Next base: position 617,366 of record JAOWBP010002559.1, read on the forward strand.
CTCAGTTGTGTAATTTCATAGATATCTAGCGCTTCAAACTTCTGTTTTTCCCTCTTCCCCCCACCATGATTTTCCACTGAAGCTTTCTCATTTTCACTCTACAGAATTTGCATCCAATTCTTTTTCAAGTTGTGACTGTAGGGTTTTAATCATCCTCTGCTTTGGGGCATTAAAAGATTCTGAATCATCCCACCTTCTGAGAGATTAGTAAATACAGCAATTGCTAACAAAAATTCTGCTGAATTCCCATTAACCACATTAATTATTCAATTTAAAAATATGCTGGAGTCATCAGCAGGACATTTCCATCTAATGGTTGAACAGAGGGAAAAGTCTTTCAAAATTGCTCTAAAGCAATTATTTTAAAATTTATTTTTCAGAGCTAATCTTTCTCCTGTACCCACATCCTGCTACAATAAAACCTGTGCAGGAAAGTCCATGGAGATAACAGCCCAGGAACAAATGGCTCAGTAGTTATGGAGACTTGCCTTGGACACCACAGCTAAGATGAAGCCCTCAGACATATCCACATTTTCCTTTCCACTGTTCTGAGCAGAATACATTGTGTTTCTGCCTAACCTTTTTAGATGCAGTGAAGTCACCAGGTGTTATTAAACATGCAGTTATGATCAGGAATAAACTCTTTAGTTTAACCAAGCCAAGGACCATCAGGAATTCAAAGTATTTAGAGCAGTTTCTCTTTCTAGCACTTCTGTGCTTCAGCATTTAGTTTCCTTCCATTTTTGAACCCTCTCTTTGCAATCAGAGCACCTACCTATATGTTGGCTTACCATCTGACTGTGGTCTCAGTTGAGTTCACTAAGCTAATGAGAAGATCCAGTGGCTGGTGGAACACTACAGTGTGAAGGAGCCCCTTCCTTACAGGTGTTACAAACACCGGCAATACATCCACTGCAATGCACTTCCTGTCTTATGGACGTGGTTTAGTGGGCATGGTGACGATGGGTTGATGGCTAGACTAGATGATCTTAGTGGTCTTTTTCAACCTTAGTGCTTCTGTGATTCCTCGCAAGTCTTTCTTTAAGCTGGCCTTAAACTCATATATGCCCTCATACTCGATCACCACGGCAAATGAACCTACTCCAAAACACCTCCAAATCCTACTACCAAAAGCCTGAATGCACTTCAAAGGAACCTTTCATTTCTGGGATCCGTTTGTGGCACCTGTGGAACATAATGTGGAGAGTGTTAGGCAACAAGCAGTGGTTTGCCAAAGCAATTTTGAAGTGAACTACCTCAACAAGTACCTCTACATGGAGACCTCACATCACCTGTCTGCGGCCGTCACTCTCCAAATATTTAGTCACTGTAAATAAAGGTGCTCTGGAACCTTTCTGTTCTAGATCCGAGCAGAAAATACACCAGGTATAGCCTGTACAGGCAACGACTTACAAAGCTGCACTGCCTTTTGCAGCTTCTCGAAGATTTTCAGGAAGACTTTCAAATGCAATCCACTCTGCAACAATGTTTACACACACCCTGCTTTAAGGAAGGAAAAACGGGTAACAGATGGTGTATGCAGGAAGCCTGTAAGTGCAGAGAGCAGTGTGATTCCAGTTGCACGCCCAGCTCACCAGCAAGAGAAACATGATTGCTAAGTACAAAATGGACACTGAGGGACAGCAGATAAGTGGTAGTCAGCTGTGCATGATGCAAACAAAATGGGCCAGGGATTATCACTTGGCCTGCACTACATATTTATATACGTATTTTTACACATATAGTGCTTCAAAATATAAAGCAAGGGTGAATATGCAAGCTTCAAACTTTCTATTTTCAGGTGCATTAGCATCTGCTGTACAGACACTAAACTAAAAGTTGTGAAGGTTAGACAAACAACTATATGCTACTTATGACTTAATACGAAAGAACTGTGCCTGCTGCCTATCTCTGAAGGCTCTTTCATTTGCTGCTAAGTGAAAAGGCTTATGCTTCCTATTTCTAGCCAAATGTGCATGCTCTTACTTCAATAATATTGCTTCAACCCTCACAATTGCACTTGTTTAGAACAACACACCCTACCTTTCATTGGGTTGCACACAAAATGGAGAAATTATTTTTGCCAGCCCGACTTGGTAATGCTTCTCCTCAGTCTTCTTCATCAGACATCAGAGGTGAGAAGACATAAGGCCACTCACTCACCCACCAGCGTCTCACCAGTACTGCCCTCCTCTCTACTATCCAAAGCAAATAGATACAAAGGACACAAAAGTAAAGTGAAATGCAAACATTTTTTAAAAAGCTTAAAGACTTTACACACTATTTTCTGCCCTATTTTCTTTTCTCAGTCACTGAGGGGCTTTAACTAAAACTAAGAGCCATTCTCAGTCCATCACCACTGTGTGTGTAGATGTCTGACGTACCCCAGTGACTTGTTTTTACGGGAGCTGCACAGCAGTCCACGCACTGTCACAGTAACAACTCCTACAGTGGGAAACTTGAGGTAATTAGGGCACTATTTAATGAGTGCCATGGCACGTAGCCTGTAGTCCTAAAGCTGCTTTAGCAGTGGCTAGGATGTGGCTGTTTACTTGTTACCTTGACATTTACAAAAAGAACACAAAGCAAACTGTCAGCCATGACACACGTGCAAATCCCAGTGCTGAGGGAGCATCGTGACCCACTTACTGGCACAGATTATACCACAAAAATGACCAGAGTACGTGCGCCAGGTTTGGGGTTTCCTCCATAACATCATCTACATTTCCTTTTTTACCCTGCTTGAACTACAATTATTAAATCAAGCATTCTGTATGAAAGAAGCAGCACAGAGAACGAAACAGAGGCCAAAAAAAAAAACGTGATGAGCCATTCAGAATAGGGAAGATCTTGCAAGGAAAATGTCCCAGCTCAGAAACTACCAGACCTGCGAAGTTTTACAGCCCCCAGAACATATTCCGGATTCCACAGCTTAACTGCCAAACCAGCAAGGAAGAAATGGTGAGTTGCAAGAGTACCATCAGCAACACATGAAGATAGCAATGAGAAAAGCAGGGCAGATGCTTCATGAATACCAGAGATGGATGTGTCAGGATTCTCAGGAACTGGTAGGGAAAGTTGAAAAACTAAGTAAAGGCACAAGTTAATATAGCTTTCGCTGCTTTTACCTTTTTGCTTTGTAATTGGAACCTCGTTTGTAAGAGCAGTTTATTTCTCCTTCAAGTCAAACAGCGCAGACACGCCACACCAGTCTGGACTGCTTGCTGTTATTTTTCTTCTGGCCTGGAAGCATGCTGAGGGTGAAGGTCAGAGAGCTAATTCAGCTTTAATTTTACAGTTTTTTCCAAAGAGAATGTCAGATAGCCAATTCCCAAAGAGATTTGAAGGGCCAAGCGATAGGGACAAGATGATGCTGTTCTTGCAGTGAAGGGAAAAACACAACTGTCTGTAAGATCTGGTAGATCTGATGTGCAGAAAAGCAATGCACTCAAACCAAGATGGCTACTGTGAATATGCACTAACACAATTTGCAATCAAAATTCTGAAAACTATGACTCATTCTTAAAAGAAGTCCACTAGTAAAATCTCCATGAGTTTTACTACTAACATCTCTAGGATCAGAATTTCATCCAAAGACAAGGACAGTCCAAGAAGAAACAAGGATCCTTCACAAATTCTCCAGATGGCAGCTCTGGACTTATTCCCCCCTTAGTAATGGCTATCCCAGCTATAGCTGTTTATTGTATTTTTCTAATTACATTCCCATTTTAAGAAGCGTTCATTACTCTTTAATTACGGTGGATTTGACTGTAAATTTCAGTCATGGTTCAAAAGTGTTTACAGCTTGAAAGAGGATGGATAAGCAGTTCCTTCCTCACAAGGAGACAGGCTTTGACTTATTGAATATTACAGCTTTGTAACTTACAGCTTCAATTTATAAAATCGGATAAAGAGGAAGCAAAGAAGGGCTATTACTCTTTCCTATATTAGTAACTTTGCAAACTGGTGATCCTTTCTTCTTGAGCACTTACTAACTGCTTCAGCCTATGGCAAATTTCATTCTTATGCATGGTGAATTATATGGAGTATAAACACTACTTCTGACAATTTCTTTTCATCATGTACCTCCCTGTTCCTTTTTTTTTTGTTGTTGTTTTTGAACAGGAACAAACCATACTAGTATCTAAAGAGAACAACTCAGAAGGCCAACAAGTGAGTTCTCTTCATCTCCAGAAAGAAAGTTGGGCAACTCCTATAAAGAGTACTCTACAGTTATTTACTCCTCTGAAGGATATTCTGCAGTGATCTACAAGTACTGACCATAGAAAGTTAACACAAACCTTTATCTGAATTTTATCACTTTGCATGTACTTGAAGCATTACCTCATCATTTTCGTAATATAATTTTATTTTGAAAATATTATTGGAGAACTTATTTATTCACAACGTTTTGGAAATAAAGTAATTATAAATTCACATAATCATTTCTGAATTCAGAAAAACATTATTCCTAGAGCAAATGGTAAAATATTTCCTCTCAAATTTGCATTTCATTCTTCATTTTAACAATATCAGAATTTCTCAGCCATTTCTTGTTCTCTGCCACTCACATTTTACTGAACTAGACAGCAATACTACCAGAGAGCTCTGTCAAATCTCTCTGAGACAACATGCTATCACCTCAGATGCATGTAACCTATGTCCTACATTTGGTAACAGTATGATTTTCTGGAACCCTACATCAAGTAACTGAACTATGAGAAGACTGTACACGCACATGCTCCGAGCACACAGAAGAAAAACTAACCCAAATAGTTCCAAACACCTATCCAACCTAAGTATTTTTAATGTTATTAAATAAAGAGATATTAAAAAAAAGATTTCTAGATGCAGGACTGATCTTGTCTTTTCACCTAACCACCTTATATCTATTTTATAAATGTCTTTTTTCTGTTTGTGTTTGTTGTTTTTTTTTTAATGTTACCTTTATGTGCTATATTGCATCCATTTCAATATGAGTTAGATACAAAATGAATGAAATACACCTGAAAAGAGAAAGTGTAGGTAACTCTTCGATTTTACACGTGTGCAGCTACAGAGAGACTTCAAAAAGCTGTATGGATATTTTAAATGTATTTACTCTAACTCATTACTCATTTATTCATTAGTTCTCAGAGAGCAGTGCTCCTGCTTGACCATTCACAACATGATCAAAGTAAGTTAATAGGAGAGGAATAAAACCATTTTTAAGAGCTCTTGACCCACAGTTTTCTTCTGGAGACTTGAAGAGATGAGTAAATATGTTTTCAAAATTTACCAATGATTGTAAAGGGTCACTTCTGACTGTATGTAAAACAGTAACGTTTTTCCTCATGACCTATTGGTATTAATTTACATTTCTCACGGAGTTCCTGCTTTTCTGGCGCATGCAGCAGTGCTTTTCCCTACAAACCTGAATATGTTTGGAAAAGATAAGATAGGCAGTGATTCGGTAGATAGCGTTGGCAGTTCTTAATGCTGGTAACTAGTTCAAAGAGCTGGCTTCTGCAAGAAAAATGTGGAAGAGATCAATAATTCATAACCCTATGAATTTTCAAAGCAAGCCTGAAAAGAATAGCAAAAGGAAGGAATGGGGTTTATTATGAAAAACAGTAAGTAATTGTAATAAAGGTGTATTATAAGAGTGAGTCATACAGGAAAGGAATAAACAAAAAGCCAAGTCAAGGATAAAGATACAGCTGAAAAAAAACCCAATATGTTGAGCTAGACAACATACCCAGAGCCTTTTGAGTAAGCCTTTTAACTACTCTAATACAACCAGCCAAACCTGATGTCTTTCAGCTTCTCTAAATATGATCACATCCTTTGAAGAGCAAATAAGTTACTAGACACTATTACGTGTGCCATCCTTTCGCCTATCACATACGCACACTGTCATCAACCTATCCTACTCCCTAAACATCTGTCTTCATTACGTGAACCATAAAGAAGGCTATCCCATGCTTTTCAACAGGGCTAATATATCCTTCCATGATACCACATCGTTGTTGATCATCTCCATGCTGTTGCCATGCCCTCAATCTCACCAGCACACAGACAGAGCTGCCTCACTCTGCTTCTGAGAGAAACTAAACTACAGCATCCCAAGTTATTTCTAACTTGCACCTGAAAGGAATCGAAGAATAAAAGAATATGTTTACTGGGGGATCATGAGATAAAGGAGGCCCTTTTGAAATTAATTTCTCTTTAATAATCAAGTCAGGAGTAGGTCTTTTTATGACATACAAATGGATTATGTTCTGTCTAATTACTAAAATGTTGCTTTTTAAGCATTCAGTGCTTCTGCGTGGGAGTTTTAGCTGTTTTAGAGCTGAAGTACACAGAAGAATCAGCAGCAGCTTGATGGGACTTTGTGACACAGACCTGTGGACCAAACTGGTTCTGTTCCAATAGACCAGGGATTCCTACACAGGGTACATCAACACTTTGCAATGTGAGCACATACTGTAACAAGCACGTTTGGATGGAAGTATGCTTAACACACAGCAAGTCCAGAGATTTTTTATATATATGGAGCTTTGTGAGAGTCCCCTGGTACTTTTAGCATCCAAACAATAGCCCGAAGGCTTGCTTCTATCATTCTGTAACAATGATTCCTAAATTGCTGCAGAACTGTTGGCAGTGCGTTTGGAACTGGAAAAAATACAGCTGTTGCAATGAGCACTTGGGTTTACAAGTTCATTAGCACTGACAATATTCCTAACCCTATCATGATCACCCAGATTGGGATGCATTCACCCTTCCATGCTCTTAATTTTGAACACAATACTGTCAAAGTGAAAGGCAAGCTGTGGGATTCATCCACTTCAGGTTTGGCTTGCACCAAGATTTCATGCAGTGGAACGGATGTGCACTTCTGATACACAACCTCTACTGTTCTGCCATTTCAAGGAACAGAACCAGACCAAACTACTGCAAGTGCAGTAATGCAATGGCTGAACAGTGAGAAACAGGCAGAACATTCCTGGTCAGGGAGCAAACAAATAATAAAAACCCATGATGCACTTGAATTTGTGTCAAACACAGGATCATTACATTTTGGGTAAGAGTACATGATACAAACTGCTTCATGGTCTGTCTGGCAGTTGAACAGTGGGGGTTGTAACTGCCTCACTCATAGCCACAGCAACTCTGCAGAAGTAATTGATAACACGTACCAGAATCAGGGAGAAATCTTCCCCCCAGGAATTGTCCCCAGACAGTCTCTGGAAAATTACTGCTTGGAACAAGAGCAGCAAATATGTAAATATGACTTCTGTTGGACATTTCTTTTTCCACCTCATTGCCCTCAGTATGCTAATAAAAAGAAATGACTTTTCCTGGAGTATACACTCACCCATTCATTATTTTAAAACTGTCAAAATAATGTAAAGGGGAAAAAAAAAGAAAAAGAAAAATGCACAAATGTAACACGAAATGAACTGTAATGAAAGATTTGTTCCAAGTACAATCAATATCTAATTAGAGCAGCAGAGAAGAGGCAATACTTCTCATGCTGTTGACCAGGATATTTTTCCTATACTACGTTGAGACATTTCCTTTAACTAAGATTTCATGCCACTTTAATTTAGAAAGAAAAAAATTACAAAACAAATTCTCTTTAGCACGTGGTGGCTGAGCTGCAGTGTTGCTATGAGGTTCAAGAGCAGTAACTTCACTGCTAACTGCAAGGTTAGCTAATGAAGCAAACTGAAAAGCAATTCCTTCCCTTTGTGTACCTATTAATCTGCTAAAAAACAGTGCATATTTAGTACCTGAAATCACTTGTTTTACTAGAGAATACAGCTCTGTTAATACAAAGCTCAATTTCTAATGAAAAGAACCCTGGCACTGCCAGCTTACATTAAGTGCAAACTGAACTGTCTGCTTATGTGATCTAATCACCATGGTACCCAAATGCTTTACAGATAACTATAAAAACATAAGCCTTAATTCAAAGAGCATGTGATCTGCCAAGGTAAATTTACAGAGGGATGAACTCAGAGCTGTAATTCCAAGTACAGCATGCAGGTCTAAACCCGGGCTGGGTAAGATCACCAGGATGAGGGAATTTGCACACAAATCAGAAGGGTTTGTTATTTCTTCAAAATAACCTTTGATAATTATGAACTCTGATGGTAGCTGCATTAAGAGACGTATCTTAAGGCAGGTACAACAGTCCAAGCAGGTTCGGAAGACGGACTGAAGCGAGGAACGTTTTGTGGATCAAGTTGTCCAGCCTACAAATCCAGTGTGGAGAGAGGCGGTGACTGCTATGCCAGCACCTGGGGGTACTGTAGTTAAGATTTGTTAATCAAGCCTGCTTAAAATAAGGACATTCAAATAACACAAGAATTTGGTTTTTCCTATATTTCTTCCATGTTTCTGAGGGATTATGATATACTTGGTTCACAAAATCAATTTTCATTTTGTAATACAAGAAAAACTTAGAAGAAAGATTGATTGATTCTTAATGCAAACCCTGGTTTCCTGGAGCTGAGCTTTCAAGTAAAACATCAAACAGTACGGTCGCATAGCAACCTCCCTGCCCTGAGTACAGGAGGACCGGTCGGCCAGTTCCACCTTTCCTGTTTCTCCAGGCTGCACAAACACAGCACTTGACTAAGGTAGAATTTATGTCAGCAGGGTGAGCTTCTTGCTTGCAGACAGTTTGTACTTCAGACAACGAGGGCTCTAACCAAAACAGCCTGAGATGGAAACCTGTGATGTTCTGTGCTTATGAATTCACACACATCATAGAATCATAGAATTGTTTGAGTTGGAAGAGGCCCTTAAAGGCCATCTAGCCCAACTCTCTGCAGTGAACAGGGACACCCACAGCTCCATCAGGTGCTCAGAGCCCCATCCAGCCTGACTCTGAATGAATGTCTCCAAGGACAGGGCATCCACCAGCTCTCTGAGCAACCTCTGCCAGTGCCTCACCACCCTTACTGTAAAAAACTTCTT
>JAOWBP010002559.1:639289-672995 GCA_028571105.1 Tragopan temminckii
GTGAGGTACTCCTGCCCTCTGAAGGTGCATGTAATCTTGTTTCAATTGAGATACAACCAGAGCATTGGTTTCCCTGCAGTGCACTTTGCTCCTCTGAAATACAGATGGGTCTGATAAAGTACAGCTATTTTTTTAATTTACTTGGGGGTCTCTCATCTATCAGTTCTTCAGAGCTCCTATATTTTTCCTTGTGTTTGTTTTAGATAGCTGCCTGATAACTGTATCTGCTGATCTCAAGTGAATATTTACTGATTTAGGAAATCAGTCCTTTAGTTTTTCAAATAAAAGTCTGAAGGTTTTCTTGCACTTCTTACATGGATTAGGTGCCCTGTTTCAAACAAACAAAACTAATGTAGGATTACTTAGCATTATGCATCATGTCTGTAGTTATTTTTGCACTGGCTTAACTATTTTGGCCTTTCTGAGATTATTGCCTTAAATCTGCAGAGGTTGGCTTGACTTGCAGAAAGCCCCTGAGTGTTTGACTGCCGTGTCAGCTCAGTGTGACACGTGGAAGGGTTTGCCATAGTACAGCTGAACTGCTACTGTGAAACTGTTGAAGAGGCTGCAATGCTCCTTTCTATTCTTGGTTTAAAAGTGACTACAGAATGGGACCCTGCGTTTCAAAAAACACTTCAGTTGTTATTGTAGGGTGTTGTTTTTTTTTTTTTTGCTTTGTTGTAGCCAGCATTAGCTGCAACCTGAAAACAAGGGGCTCCAAGGAAAGCTGAATGGAAAATAATAACGGTCTTCATACATAAACTCCTACAAAAGAAATTCTGACTTTTTTTTCCTTTTTACGCATGACAGTTGTGCAGCATTTTTGATAGTTTTTCTGTTTTATAATTTAAAAATGCTAATTTAAGACAGTATTTTCAAGGAAGTACCTTGAATTATATTTTGCTGATAGGACTGACAGAACGATTGGAAAATGCTGACAAGTATTCCTCAATACTGTAACTTTTTGAAATGGTGAAGTTGAATCATAATGGAAAACATAAGCAACTGTTGTCTAGTAGTATATTTGTAATAATTAACAAAAAGAAATTGGGACAGGGAAGAAGAGGATCCACTTCTGATAGTGATACGAAGTTCATATTTGCAGCTAACTTGGTCTCACAGCATTTGCTATCCCCGACTTTTTCTTGTTACAGCTCACTAATCACTAGGTGATATTAAAACAACGCTTAGCTGGCAGCTTACCTTTCTGCAGTGTCACTGTAATACTTCTGTTTATTTTTTCACTGAGGAATTAATAGTAAAAGTCATTAATGCTTTGGATTTTTACTCTTGGAATGTCTCGACAGAAATAATATTTGTAACAGTGATACCTTTTAATTTTACGGGAAGTTGCACCTCTGTAGTGTTATATGTGCCTAGTTGTCCTCTTTCCTTTTTTAAGTGTGCAGTGAAACCTTTAGTAGAGAAGATTATCAGTTTTCTCTGTCCTGTATACCACCTTTTTAATTGTCACAGCTATATATTGATCTAGATCCTGCATTTCAATATTAAGAATTAAAATGATTTCTCTGAAAGTAATCTTAAAACTGACCTTTTTTTTTCTTTAGAGTATTCTGTAATGTCACCCTCTCACACACAATTCAGAATGGTGTACTGCAACTGTAAATATGGAGTGAAGTTGTAAAATTTCCCCAGAAGGATCTTAAAATAATACAATAAATGCAATCAATGTTTCTTATTAGTACTTCTTAGAACAAACAAATTATGTGATTTGGGACTGCTAACATTTACCTGAAAATGAGTCGGCTTCAGAAAGTAAATAGCTTTTTTGGAGTACAGATCAGAGCATTTTCCCATTTTATCCAAATTCATGCTTGTAACAACCATGCATGTAAAGCTTACGTGAGTGGGGTCATCATAGACAATCTATTTTCATTGAACTATTAAATCTAGTAAAAGTACTTATCTTACTGAAACAACCCGCTTTTATAGCATAAAGTCTGACATCTGGAACCTTAAACTGTGTGGATGTTGTCATTAGCTTGATGTTGTAGCTGGGATTGTATTTGAGAAACTCTACCTGTGATCTCTTATGTCTTCTCTTTAATTTTTCTAGGCTGCCGAATATGTCCCAGAAAAAGTGAAGAAAGCTGAAAAGAAACTAGAAGAGAATCCATATGACCTTGACGCTTGGAGCATTCTCATTCGAGAGGCACAGGTTTAGTGACATAGGATTACATTTCCTTATCTATGGTCCACTCACACTATTTGGTTCTGGAGTTAAATCAGCATATTCATTTACATAAGTCATAATATTGTAAATGCTGTTTTGATTTTCAATTTTTAGAATCAACCTATAGACAAAGCACGGAAGACCTATGAACGCCTTGTTGCCCAGTTCCCCAGTTCTGGCAGATTCTGGAAACTGTACATTGAAGCAGAGGTTAATATTTTAACATTCTTTCTTATATAACATTTAATAGGAATTTAAGTTTACACTCATATTCATAAATAAGATAGGCACATGAAATCTAGGGGAAGGTGGGATTTTAAGTATACCTTGCATTTATTTTGTAAAATAGGTACAAAGGAGTAATTAAAATGAATTCTAAAGTATTTGGGTCTTTTATGAGTTGATGATTGTTGCATTATGGAATTGCAACAACATTAAAACAGTTTCAATGGTATTGGAGTGCTTTAGCCTTTTCTTTACTTGTCGTGTCAATTTATTGCCTCCCGTGTCATTTATTTAGAGGACGTTTTTTTTTATTCATACGTACAAACTTATTTGAATGACTTTCTGTGGATGCTTGGATCTTTTAATGTCTTTTCTTCCATAGAGAACTGAATATTTCTATGAGTAATGTGTTCAGGGAGGGTGTGGGATGGATGCTGAATTGTGGAATGGATGGGAAAGTGTGTTAGCACAACTCATTAGCTTCTAGAGATACCAACAAAGTTGGGGTTATTTACTTATGTAAAACAGCAGCATTTGTGTTCCCACTAAGTGCACTGAGCACGTAAACAGGATGGTGTGCTGCAAAATCCACTCTAATGTGGCTATTTTTTTAGTTTCCTGTAACTGCTATATATATTTTATTTTTCTTTACCAATACACATACTTTTTATGGGCATCTTTTAGCTGCACGTTTCTCTTGAGTCAAATCTACTTGCTACGCAACAGTGGTGGGCTCCTGGGTTTCATAGATTAAAGACTGAGGTAGTTATTTTTTTGATTCTATTTCACGTGAAAATTGGGAATCGGCAGTGAGTGGCAAAACTGCACGGTATAGGCGTCCTGGCTTACTTGACATTAAATTGCATATCCAAGAGTATCCTGGCAGTAAATTTTTGAAGCTTCTGAAATAAAGTTGGGATCACGGGAACGTAACAGAAAATTGTATGCTGCAGTTTATAGCAAGATGTAGTAGTGCAACCTAAAATGATCACTATATCTAATGAAATACCCTTGAACTTACACTATTTTGTTTCTAGTCGTCTGTGGTTAGTGGAGTGTCGGGGACTGGACATATCTGGGAGACTGTGAATGCACTAACACATTTAGATGTGAATTTTTCCTTTTGAGATCCTACATCCAAATCTGTTAGCCTCGTACCCTACATCCAAATCTGTTAGCCTCGTACCCTGCATAATTTGCTACAGAATCTAGTCTTTAGAATATTAACTTAGTTCGAGGATTACATGGAAGTCTGATTTCTGAGGGATTTAGAACTTATTTGAAACCGGTATCTTTCCTGTAACTCAGATTTGAGAGGTGAATAAGACCACCTCAGGAAGTCTGTGCTACATTGTAAATCTTTCATCAGAAAGTACCGTTATCAATATGAGGTTTCTTGTCTGAGGCTTCTTGTCTTGAACGATAATCAGAGATTAAATGGCAGACCTTACCTTCCTTAATCATTCTAACTAATTTATAATTAGTACTGTATACAGATACAAATGGTGACGAGGCTTAAGCAGTCCAGGATATAATTCTTAAGTTCTTCAAGGAACGGAGATAAGCTTCTCTCCAGCTCATGTGTTAACCATGTAAAAAAAGGTAAACTTGAGAAAGAGGCAGTTGGCATTAAGATCACTGTCTCATGCTTGTGTGCGCGTGTATCTGTCCACAACTACACTTGAAATATAAGAAAAATAGAATATGTTATTCTGTTACCAAAAAAAAAAGGATAAATGTGATTTGTGGAGTTTTGGTAAAGGTTGCACTTGGAAAGGAAAGGGTTCTATCTGAAAGAAATGGAAGAGGTTACTCTTTAGAAACTTAATTAATGAGGAGATTTTTTTTTTTAAACTCCCGTTAAAACTTAAATTTTCAACTGTAGTGGTTCCAGTAACTTCTCTCAAAACTCACAAAGTTACTGATACAACTGATAAGCAACATGTTTATAGCTATCTTTTTCAATATATACAACCATTTATAGCTTAAAGATTAAATAGCTTCCTATTTCCAAATTCTTCTCTGAAAAAAAATCACATAATTGTGCACTATTTTCAGTACTGAAGTTGTATGTGTCCAGTACTGTTGAAGTAAATGCAAAACAATTTTTTCTCAGATGTTCTTTTAACAATGTGAATATAAATCAAATTTTATAAGTTTGCTGGAGAAATTATCCGGATGCTTCTTTAATTGAAGCTTTAAAATGTACAGGTAGTGTATTTCCCCAGAGCTGTATTTCCTTGGAAATCGTAGTGTTCTGCTGTCAAGTTTCTCTCGAATACGTCTCTTTCCAGCCTTGAGCTGGGAAAGTAAACTTGTGGTAGATCTTTGTTTAGCATTGCTTTTGATTCGCTTTTACTTTCGTGGGTATTGAAATCTGGAAATTGCTAAATCTTCAGTTATCTGTGAGCTACATCTTTCCTGATGTCAAAACAAGCGTATCGCTTTCCTCTTTAACATGATAACTTATTTCCTCTTTGCGTCACAGAGAAAAGGAGAGAGGAAAGTGGGAGCTGTTTCCTGGTATGTTGTCTTTAACTGGAAAGTTTTGTCCACTGAACTACCTAAGTCTGAGTTAAATATTCTTACTATTACTGGGAGATGAGCGAGGGTGAAGGTTACAATTGTGGCCCTGTGAAAAAAGATTTAGCCTTTAGCGTATGTTCTTTATAACATTTGTAGAAATCTCTAAATTTCCCTTTGCCTATCTTGAGGAATGCAATATTTTTAGTTGTTTCCAATCTTTGGGTAGAAATCATTGCTTATAAGCTACATGAACAAAACCTTGTCTTGCATATGCTCGTTTATTATGTAATAGAAAACTTTTAAGTGCAGACCTTACTGTTGTGGTTACTTCTTTTTATGACAGTGTTACTCACTGCTTTCTTTTTCCATATGGCTTGGTTTCCTAGTGAAATTGCTTGCAAAGCAGTACTCAGCACTTAGTATATTATCTGACTTATTGCCATTGATGTACAGATCTTGCTGAAGTAACTGAATACCTTGTGTTTCCATTTTATATGCCAAGCACTCTCTTAAATACTCTGTTCTCTCCTACGACTGTTTGGCAGTCAGTCAAACTTGGAGATGAACTGGGGAAGGCGTGCTTTGACAGTTTGTTAATAGGAGTTACAATATTAAAGTTGGAATCGGTCAAAAAGAAATTCTGATTCTGAGACTGGTTCTTATCACTTCTGTGTCCTGCATCTGCTTATTTCAATATCAGAAATAGTCGAATTAGATAAAAAGTCTGCCAGCTCACAGTGTTTTGAGGTCATAGCATGTAATTCTTGTGAGAATAGTTTGTTTTAGTGGATTAAACCAAGTAGTCTATTTTTATACACTTTGGCAAATAGAAGTAGCTTGGTACTGCATTTAGCATCTCCTAAAATGGAGAAATTAGAGTAGTAATGTGATATTCAGGCTGTTTTCTTTAGTTGTTCGGAGCACATTTTTTCTACTGATATCTTTCCATAAAAACTACTTACAAAAAGCTTGAATCAATTCACATCTCAGTGCCTCTTTCACAGTTTTAAGAAGGGTCACGTAAGTCTCCCATATGTGCCATAATGTTAAGTTTATAGATCACATGATCTGGATGCTAGCCTGCTCTGCTGATTTGCTCTGACTTCCTGGGTAAGTTATTGAACTGGTTTTTACCATGATTAAAACACCAATACCTACCTACCTCACAGGGTTGTTGTGAGGCTTATTTTAAATGATTAAAGTGCTTTTGGCATCTGGCTAAAAGGTGCTGCACAAATGTAAAAAATAATAATAATAAATTCTGTTATAATACACCCTATGATTCTGTAGGCCCAACTGTCTATTACTGTTTCTTCTGTCTCTTTGACTGTTTGACCCATCCTTTAGATGCAGGAAGATCTGATAACGCCTTTCACTTTCACTTCACTGGTGGTGTAGGTATTTCAGTAGTTCCACAAGAAGCAATTGACACTGTTGCCTTTTTTACTGCTAGTTTTCCCTGTGAAATCACAAATCTTTTCAAAGCACACTTATTAAATCATGTTCATATATTTGCAATGCTTTCCATGAATTTTTACTTCTGTCAGGTTATGTGGAAACTTTAATCTGTAATTGTCCTGAATGCTTCAGGCCAGTTCACACTGCACCTTCTTACCTTCTCTGTTGTTGAACATACCTTATTATATCCTGGTCACTTTGAACTGTTGTTAGTAGATGTTGAAAGGTTGCTATAATTAAAGATTTAAAAAATCAGAAGCACAAAACAGTTGTGACAAATACCCCCCAAAACTAGAAACAATAAATACATCACTAGTAGCATGCATGTCAAGTGTTTGGCTGTTGATATGTATTTTTTGTTCTGCAATTTTTTTCAAATAAGCCTCCTGTGTTACTGCATGTTCTAAAGAAATGAAACTAGATATATTTGTTCAGATAACTTCTATCTGATATGAACGTTCTGAATTTTTGATGTCTCAGTAAGAAAACAAGATGCTGTACAATGGTTCAGATGGTGGGACCAAGGCTTAGGGTTGATTTGTTTTGCATTTCATCAAATGCAATACATCAGTATCTTTAATTCATGTAATTCACACTGGTGTGGATACTAGTCAGAATGTATCATTTAACATACTTGTATATGAAAAATGTAAATAAAACCTTTTAGAAAAATGATTGTTTTTGTTTAAAATGTTTGTGTTTCTTCCCCCATTTTGCTTTATTTTGTTTCCAAGTTCAGAAAAAATGTTATTACTTAAGCATATCAATATACTTCTCCTTGGGGTCAAATGGGATCTGACATCTGTCAGGATGAAGTTGGAGTGATCAGAAGTCAAAGTAAAATAGACTTCTTGGCTGAGATTTAGTGGTACTTCAAATTGAAAAGATTGTATACATCCCTAGCCAATCTTTGTAAACTTCTTAATGGAAGATATGCGCATTATAAACCATGCTACCCCTCCCCGCCTCCACTATTTTACTACATTTCTTATAGTAAACTTCCAATTCTGAGAAACTGTTGTACAGGTGCTCTGTACAAGCATCCGTATTGCACGTTCTTGACTATTTCAGTCTGAGACTTTTTTACAACTGTATTTATGATCTTTTCTTATCCGTGTGTGGACTTGTTCCATTCCTGTTAATAAATGTTGTTCTGTCTGTGTGATTATTGTAGACTTGCACTAGAAATTACACGCAGCTTCTTTTCTGTCTTTTCTATTCAATATGTAATTACAGACATGTATACCTTGCGTAGTTGCCGTGGTCCTACAAGTTATGGAATATTGAAGTTACAAACATAGTTGATATTTGTAGTTTCAGATTATGTGTGGTACAGTAGTAGTAGTGAATTTTTATTTAAAATGTTTGATCATAAAAATAACGTCATGGGGGAAGAGTTAGGAGTTTTAATTTCTGAAGTGGGAGCGATACCTGATGAAGAGATGACTATGAACCCTCTTGTATATATAGTGTGTTGCTCATGTTCTCACATGAATAAACGTGGACTGCTTCCTGTTCTGTCGTATTCTTTCAAGGTGGGGTGACAGAAACATTCTTATCAGAAATACTAGTTATATAAAACACTTTCACAACACTTCTGAGATCTCACTTTCAAATGTATTGAAGACAGTGAAAACTATTTTTTATTGTGTGCTTTCTTTTTTTTTTTTTTTTTTGAGGTTGTGCTTATTCTTCCACTCATGTTTTTGGGCTGCAGGGGAACTAAGCGTGTCAGGTCAGGCACAAACTTCAGCTATTTTCTTATGTTAACCTGAAAGAATCTACAGTAAATATAGAGCTTTCCTATGGATCCTCTGTTAGCTACAGATTGGTTATTTTCATCTTAATTGATGAAGGACATATAATTTGAAGTAGTGTATCATGATTTTGCATTCCTTCTTACATCTCTTCCAGCAGTCAGCTGATTGAGTTACCTGTTGGTCTGTCTTCAGATTTTGAGAAGCCCAATGGCCATGAGAACACCTTCTGTTAAACTTTATCTCATAATGCTGAGGCATAATGTAGTGCTTGACTTTTATTTGTTCCAGAATATCTTTGCAGACTGTGAAAGGGCTTTGAGTCACTTCTGCAGTGAAACGTAGTGGCTTCTGTTAACTGCCAACTTCTGTGAAGGCAAGTCATTAATTTCCACATTCCTGTGTGCTGTTAGTACACGTTGCACTGTTGGGGTTTTTTTTCCTTCTTACAGTATGCTTTTTTCTCCCTGATAGTTTCAGTGTTATGTGTCCAGTAATGAATCTGGAATTCTGCAACAAAGTGTTGTGTAGCCAGTACTGTGAGCTTTGATGTTTGTCCTTTCTTATTTAAAAGAATTCAGAAGTGAGAAGAAATGTGCACAGCATGCATTGGTACGTGACTACCATTGCACAGAAGGCATTCAAGTTGTTTTTTTTGCACATCGTATGCATACTATTGCCTACATGTAAGAAACTCTTAAAGTGATCAGAATCTGATTCGTATTGAGGTTTATCTGTAGTTTTGTAATAACAGATGTTTGTAAAAGCGTGGGAACATTTGCAGAGATCACTGGAACTATGCTGTTGGAAATATCTCAGTTTGGGTGTTGGCATTTTGAGTAGAAAGGTGCTCTTATTTAGTTTACGGACAGTTCTCAGTAATACTGTTATAGAAGTCTTAATGCATTTAGCTATGAGACAGCACCAAAGGGCCCATTTCTAACTTGAAGTGTGAGCATTGTATTGGGCTTTAGGTCCATTCTCTTGGAAGTACATTGTAGTAAGCCCTCTGAGCCACGTGCCTATATTAGTTTTCATGGGTTCCAGTGAGCACATGTTATTGCTCACAAGTTAAGAAATGTGTTTTAGTAGATCGTATAACCAGAGGCTTTGTAGACAGGCAGCCAGACTGAAAACCTTCACAGGGGAGGAAAGCTAGAATTGTTGGGGGATTGTGGTCATTTTATTTATGCTTTGACCTTTGCTGTGTTTCAGCAAGACAGTTATGGAGCTTATGGGTATATCTGATTTGTATAGGCTTTAACATGAATTAATTCAAACTTTCCTCTGAATCAACTGATTTTAAAAGTTCAGTCGTGTGATGATGGGTCAGCCATCTTACCTTGTTTGGTTCCTATAATATGACTACGTAAAACTTTCTAGTGGGGACAGTTTGCTCTCTTCATATCCCCTATGGTTTGCATTAGCTTGTGAAATAGAAAACAAGAAATAACCAGTGTGAAACCAGAAAGAACCAGGACATGCTTTGAAATGTTAATCTGTGAGCATAGCAGAACAAACTTACAGAAAAACATGCTGACTGATTATTTCATTTTTCAAATACTTTAGAAGTCATGCATTTGAACTAGAAAGATGACTTGTCTCGTTATGTTAGTACTTTCTGGATCCAGACTGCAACAAACGTGCTGAAGTTAGCAGGACGACTACCTTCACTGTGCTCAGCAAAGCTGCGTTTTGTATGTAAAGCTAAGTAAGTTTTAAATTTTTGTAGTGTGACCTAACAGGAAGGACAACTCAGCTGCAGCTCATTTTCTTTATCCCTTTTCCCGAAGAAGAAGGGAGGTGCCTTGTCAAAGAACAAACATTCATTAATCTTTTTCCCTTGTTCTACATCTTTTCTTTATTTTTCCATAATTTTCTTTATATTTCCGTGTAGGAAATAAAATGCATAACAATTACATTGTTGGTGGCATTTTATAGCATATGTAAGGCTGCTGGTACAGCTTCCTATTAAGTTCTCATTTAATTTAAGAATTTAGCATAGAAGGGAACCTATACTAGTGTACTGTTTCTTCTCTGTCCTCCCCCTGCCACTCAGAAACTAAGAGTGTGCATATTTGAATTTATTTTTCAGAATGATTTCAAATTGGATTTGAATTAGTAATTGACTTGTCCTAGTGTAACAGTGTTACCGTTCCTCTCAGATAGGCTTTCAGGCTGTATGAAAGGGAGGAAACAAATGCATTTGGCTTCTCTCAGTTTCTGTATCCCTATGGCTTCTATTGAGAGTTTGGTCCCCAGCATATGCATACGTTTATTTATTAACTAAATGATGGGTCAGAAGTCATCAAAAAAGCATTACAAACAAACAAACCAAACCAAACTGAAGCAACTGTCAAAGTCAATATTTAGAACTCGTTTTCAAAAATTGGATTATTTTAGTTGTTATGGCTAAATTAAAACATAGTATAGGTTGTGGGTGGATTCAGGGTTGTGTATTTGGAGGTCGAAACAGGTGACTTCCAGAAGGCACTTCCAACTGAAACCTTTCTGTGCGTTTGTAATGCATGTTTCTGTAAGCATTACTCATGTTCTTTTAAAATCATGCTGAACAGAAATCTGAGTGAATGAGCAGATTAGTACAAATTGGCTACAGATAATGTACTTAGGTTATTGAAAAATGTATAGCTGCTCATGCAACTTATGAACATGATTTCTTAATAATCTTAAAGTTGAATATATTTAGAATTTCAAAAGTCAATCTTTTGTATGATATATGATTGCAGACATTGAGTGCAACATGACTCAGTGCAGTAAATGAATGGGAAAAATGGAGCTAGTTTTCCTGCTTTACTTTTCTGGTCTTGAAATTGCAGCTGAGTATTATCCTTCCTTTTCCTCTCCCTGTTCATCAGAAATACATCTTGGTATGTTTTCAGTGAGGAGAGTTAGATATTAGCTGTGAAAATTGTGAACTCTATCACTTATTGCAGTAGAAAGTGTCACGCAGTGTGCCCTTAAAATATGGCCTTCAGGTGACAAGGAAGTCTCAAGAATCCTTATGAGGAAGCTGTCATTGGACAATTGAGATGTGTTTTGAATTTAAGAAGCAGGCTTCTATTTACTGTTTTTGATGGGTCAGAAAGGGGGGAAGACTCCGCAGAAATTGAATAGTGTATTTGTATTTTTTCAAATTTTCTGTAATTTTCATGATTTTTTCAATTCATTTTTTAATTCCAAAACTAATCTCTGACAAACCATGCTACATCCTCGATACTGCAGAAGGAATCTAGTGCTCTTAACATCATTTAATTACGCTTTTGCATCTGCGTGGCTGCTGGTGAGACTGTAATTATATTGCATTTGTAATAGGTGCACAGTTAGCAGCCTGTGCTATGCAGTATGTTGTACAAATGGTTCAGGATTCAGTTTAAACTTTCCTTAAAATTTAAACTTATCCTGAGATCCCTGAAGTTTAGTTACTCTCTGCAAATTGTATAAAAACTGATGAAAGTACGATTTGTACAAAAGAATGTCAAGTTTCAAATGGGCAGTTCTTGTATTGGTGTAAATCTTCAGAAGTACAAATATGTGCCCCTGACAGCCTTACTAGCTGCTCTACTGTTACAGAAGTGCACTCTACTATAGTTCCCAACACATGACTTTTGGTCTCTAGTTAACTGGAAGAATGTGTGGATGCAAACCAAAATGTGTTAGAAAGAGTGTCCCTGGTTCCTTCCAAAAAGAAAAAAAAAAAAAAAAAAAAAAATGGCATTGAGGTCCTGGTAAGTGTTGGTTATTGCTGCCCACTGGCCGGTGTTCCTCAGGGAAATACTATGAAATGCTATTAGTAAGCTTGTCCACTGAAACGCAACACAACAGTACATGAGATGAGCAGTATAAGTAGTTGTTTAAAATCTTAGAGTATTCCACTGTATTTGCCCTTGATAGAATTTCAGTGATGGTAAATGTGAGCAAGAAACTGATTGTAGCATTTGTTGATAAAGGTTGAAATTTTGTTTCTCCAATGTTTAGCCGTAACTAAATGCTATTTCATGCTTTGCATTTCTTGTAAATCTGACTGTAGTAGTATTTTAAAATGATACCACGTGCTTTTTTCTGTGTTAGAAATGGTTATTAAAAAGGAGATAGTGTGGAATATTAAAGTTGATGGGCAGTTTAATTGAGCAGAAGTATTTTTCTTGCACTAAGAGCAGATGGAGGTAAGTTTCTCTTCTTGTAGTTTTCTTGATGTTCCTTAAGTTCCTTCAGTTTTCTCACCAGGAAGATGTTTTGTGATTTCATTTCTCATTTGCAGAAATTCTAGAAATACAATCAGTCTGCAGTTGTTGTTTTTTTAATTTACAGATGAGAAAAACACAAGTATTTGTAAATCAACCTCGCTTGGTTATTTTTACTGATCTGAATTGAATGAAGACTGCACAACTGTTACCATAAACCTGTATGATGGACTGTTGTCAGTCTGTCATTTCTGCAAAAGCTTCACAGTTGAAACACAAGTTTTAAGAGGAGCAGCCAAGGTTGCTGAGATTGTTCGGTCTGGAGAAGAGGAGGCTCAGGGGAGACCTTCAGCCACTCTACAGCTACCTGAAGGGAGATTGTAGTGACGTGGGGGTCAACCCCTTCTCCCAGATAACAGCAGTAGGAAAAGAGGCAATGGCCTCAAGTTGCACCAGGGGAGATTCAGGTTGGCTATTAGGAGAAATTTCCTCTTAGAGTGGTGAGGTATTGGAACAGGCTGCCCAGGGAGGCGGTGGAGTCCATCCCTAGAAGTTTTCAAGAAAAGGGTGGGCACTGCACTAACACGACCCTTGTGGTCATTGGCATGGGTTGATGGTTGGACTAGATGATCTCAGTGGTCTTTCCCACCTTAATATTCTGTGATTTTGTTGCTAATACCGAGTGTTTCTGCTCCTCCAACGTATAGAATTCTTGACTGTATGTTGAGGTGCACTAACTGCTTGAATTCAGCAGTATGCTTGTGGTTTGTTTTTCTCCCAGTCTGGGAGAGTTGCTAAAAGCTGTCAAGATCATGATTTTATTTTTTTTCAACTATGCAGGCAGTTTTCTGCTCAAGTGTCAGCTGATCCACAGACCTCCCATGCTGCTGCTTCACCATGTTACCAAGTCTCCAGACTTTTTTTTTTAAATGCTGCATCACCACAATACATACACCAAAAATAAGCGCAAGTGCCATCTTCCTCTGACACTAAGGTTTGAGTGAGAGGAAATTCACCTCCTTCTCTTTAGAACTGTGCGTGGCTTTGAGATCTGTCGTCTTAATTTGGGTAGTTTACCTTATGTTTTCGTCGAGATGCCCTGTATTTCACTTAGCCAAATATTTTCTGCCAGTGATAAGGGTGGTCGCTTAAACTACTGTGTTAATTACATGTCACTTCTACAGATGATGGTGGTTTGGTGTTCCTGCAGTTCATTATGCTTAGGTGAGATCAGATTCCACTCTTGCCATCTCAGTTTAAACCAGCCAAATAAAACAAAGGAGAATTACCATGGTTTTATTTAAGCTGTGCATCTGTAAATTAGATGCAAGAAGTCAACTGACATTCTATCTACTATTTTTTAATTCAGTGCTTGAAATGGCAGATGTTTTGCGTTCTTTAATGCAAATCTGACCTGAAAGCATTTTGTATTCTTCTATCCAGTCTTTATCAATATAACAGTGCGCCCATCTGCTCAATTTGAGGGGTAAAAATATCAAACTGTGTTTCTGCTGTCTTAAACAGCAGCTTCATAGAGTATGTCCAGTTCTGTATGGACACCCCTTGGTGTCAGGGTGTAGAAGCAACCTAATTTTTCTTTGTGAAAAACAACAAAAGATAGATGATTAATATCAAATATTTCATTACTGATATGAAACTTCAGAGGGCTCCCTGGCCACTAGTATTTCTTTGTTCTATACTGGTATACATAAAAGTAGCACCTCCTTTGCTAATCAGTAAGCAGGTTTTTTGTTCTGGCCTAGGAGCCAAGAGTAACCTTTCTTTGGTAAGTCTAGGCATTTATCCGTGCAAATATTCCTTCCAGATCTAGATCTGAATCTGGATCAGAACACACTGAAGTGTTCTGTGAGGTGAATAATGCAATTTTTCTGTGTAGGGCTTCTGGTGTTAGGTAGCCTTACATTGAAAAGTTGTTGGCTTGCAGTCAGATAAGTCCTTTGGCTTCCCTCAGCAAAGATTTTGTATCATCTGAACTGATTATGTAAGTGTTTTAATTGGATTCTCTGTAGAAATTTAGATGAATGCTTGTGCCTATTTGTAAAATATGTAAAAGATGTATGTCGTTCTTATTTATAGGCAAACTACAGATTACATCATTTAGGCTTGCCATCAAGTTTGAATTTGAACTACCTTAGAAGGTGTTTCATTCTATTCTTGTGTAGGCAGCATATTTAGCTTGAATATTTGTCACTGATGTCTGGTATTTGTTCTCTGTGATTTGAGATGGGGAGCGATAGTTGGAAGCTGTGCTGTCAGTTGTATTTTATCTGTCTGTTTTGCCAGACTGCGTGGGCCACAAGTGTCTGTATTGCTTTTATAATGGGCTTTTACATTTCATCTTTCCCATGAAATAAACTGTAAATGCACCTACCTAGCTGTAGGTTAAATGACTGTTAGAACATGACGTTTTCATTTGGCTGAAATTGAAGTCTGAGCAGCCCTTCTCTCTGCTAATCCGGTACTGATGAATATCAAGTAGAAGCAGTTCACTGAATCTGTAAAGACAGTTATACAATTGGCTTAAATAGGCTTTAATCTTAAAACAGCATGGGCTGTTTTTTAAAAATGCCTTAGAGAAGGTGTAAGTTATTGAATTTGATCTGCAAAATTTAAAATCTGTATAACAAACCAAAAAACAACTTGCAGTAGAAATGTCGCCTTTCATTTCTAAAGAGTGGGAATGTGTATTCTGTTGGTTTTTTTTTCTTTTCCAGTTTGAGCTTTTCCTCCACTCAAATCTACTCCTCCAGTCAGTTATCCAAGTGTAAGGTAGCTTAGTAAGTATCTAAGCCCTAATGTCAGCTCTCTTCAGTTTGAAGTAGATACACATATATTGTGGTCTGTTTCATGAGTAGTGTGACTTCCTTTAGATAAAGCCTTGCAGGCTTAGCTTTAACATTTGAAGGCGTCAAGCTGAAGCTTGAAAGGGAGGGAGAAGGGATGCCGCTTGAAAAGCTTTCATAGCACTGAGTTTAAGTGAAGAGAGAGCATAAATACACTAGAAAAGTGTTGTTTGAGTACTAAGCAGTATGATAATTAGTTGACTTTTCAAATATAGTCGTTCCCTTTTTTAACACCGTGGCTGTAACTTTTGCATAACTGTATGTATTCTCAGGAGGGAAACAGTAAAGAAATTCCTTCTGTTTGTAAAAGATGTACAAAGGATTTTGATCAAGGCAGCTGCCTGTGTTAGAAAAATATGCTGATTCCCTTTACTTCAGTTGGAATGTTTCACTGCTGTAGAACAAAAAACAGCTCAGCCATCAGGTTCATCTTACATTTTTGAGGCCAATTATTTTCCCAGTTTAGTAAACAACTGACAGAAATGTTTCTGCACTGTTTCTTAGGAAATCTGCAGCAATGCCAGGATCTGAACCCTTCTCCCTTCTTTACAGTGTTTGCAACATTGCAGTTAAGTGCACTTGTTGTCATTTTATTGTGTAATGTAATGCAGGTCTTGTCAGCTGCAAGTTCAGAGGATGAATGCAGCACTTTACTTGTGTGTGATCATTATTCTCCAATATTAACTTGATCATTTCCAATGCTTATTTTCCTGTGATGAGACAGTTGTCTTTGGTGGTCAAACATTAGAGCCCATCGGCATCTTTAGAGTCTCGGGACCAACCTCCTGCTTTTAACAACCTTTGTCTTTGGGTCATTTTTGCAATTATTAAAATTACTCTCTGCATTCCAGCTGTGGAGACAACATTAAGAACAATTTGTCCTCTGCTGACAGGCCAGGCTACTCTTGTGCCATCGTAGCCATCAGAAGGTTACACTGCATTGCTTTACATCACATCTTCTAGTACCACTTTTTCCTGTTTGAGAAATTTTTGTTTCTTTTCCAAACTTGCTTGGTTGCATTACATTTAATTTGGGAAGAGCCTTGTCTAGACCACCTCCATGCTAATAAATGCTAATAAACTAATGCACAGTCTCTGAATGAATTTGACCACTTCAAGCGAGTAGCAGTTCTTTCTGGTCCTAAGATTTGATCATTTGGAATATTGGCCCTTTTCACACTCAGCATAGAAACTCTATATAAGGTAACTACTTTCTTATGTATGGTTTTTTTGTGTTTTTTTTTTAAGTACATATGTATATTTTTAAGAATCTTTAAAAAATTAAGGCCTCTCTGAAATTCTAACTTTTTCAGCTGTATCCTGAATGTATCTTGGTGAATGGATGGAAGGGTATGAAAACCTTCCATATAAAAATGAGGATTATTTTAACTTCATTCAATAAATAATCTGTAATACGATTAGGAAATAATTGCAGTTTTTAAACTTTTTTGCAAGTGTATTTGAAATGAATGCATCAGAACTGTCTGCAGGCATGCAATGAATATAACAAAAAATCAACTGCTGTCCTTATAAGGATTGGGCTGTCCCCCTAAATAGCCTTTTTTCCCCCTATTATATCATCAAATTGTGTAGAAAGTACCTCTTTCTTACAAATTTTGCTTTGTTGCCTTGTCTGTGAGATTCCGAGGATACCAAAATAAAGGAGCTGTTTTTTTGGTGTGCTGTGCACTGGTGCACTGCAGTTATGAACACTTATTTCCAATAGTAGTCAAAAGCAACTAAAAGATTTTAAATCAAGGTTCTTAAGATAGATCTCAGAGCTTTCTGTGTGAGATCTGTGATGAAACAACTGGCTTTTAGTATTATTTCTGCCGGGTAGGGATGTTTCACATATCCCTTAAGTAATCTTTTGCAGCAGTCTGATCCTTGAGTTGCTTTTAAGGTCTTTTGCAGGAAACTTTGTGTTGCTGGGTTAGTGCATCACTAGAGGTGATGGCAGATGGTGTGCTGCTCACTTTGGAAACCTTGAATAAGTTGCTGGTGCCTGTTACCTCCATAAACTAGCCAAAAAAAGCATTGGAGGGATGTGTTTCGTTGCCAGTGCTGAGGGACTCTTCACTCTTGGTATGCAGTTGAGGTAGATATTTGGTATAATTTATCTGAGTTTAGAAACTGGGGATCTGTGGGCCAAATATGTTTGTTCTATGCTCACATTTTAATTCAACTTTATAACTTCAATGATCCAGCCAGTAGATAAGACATCAGGTCTTTATCTTGGGACATTTTGTCATTGAGCCCTATGAATTTGTAAAATTCAAACTAGGTTAAAAAAGCACTGCTGCTCTGTGAATATCTTACTTCATTATAAGGAGATTGGTAAATCTGTTCATGCTAGCCATCTGAAAATGCTTCCCACTGCTTCTGTGAAATACAAAAGGTGATGAGAAATAGAGATGAGAAGCAGAAGTGAGCTAAAATACATAGGAAGAACCAAAGTGCTAGAGTCAGGAAGGCAGTTTGCAGGACTGTGCCTGCGTGGTGATGTTTTCTACTGTGGCTTTAAAGTGAGTGTGAAATTAAAGACTAAATTAAGAGCCCTAAACCATGTTTTAAATTGACTTTTTCTTAAAGAAATTGCAGACATATTGAGAGTCTCAATGTGAATTTGATTGTGGCTGCAAAGGAGTGGATAATAGGATGCTTAGCATTTGTAAGTTACTTCGCACAGTTAACTTCAAATGTGATAGCAGGGAAATTTTGAATAAAAAAGTGTAATGATATTTGGGGAAGATACAAAAGAATGGGTAATGGTTGAAAATTACCATTTATGAAGATACTTTGTACAGACCCAACTAGGGAAGAATACTGGAATGGCTCGCATTATCTCGATTAGAAGCATAAAGTTAGCTGCTGTTACTGAAACACTTAAGGAAAATCTTTGTTTTCTTGAGTGTTGCTGAGCAGATAGTATGAAACACATCTTCCTGATGCAGATATGAGGTCTTGACTCTGCTAGTTAAGATGTATGTCAGTAGGCTTCTGGAGTTTTACGGGCAGGTTTTAGAACAGGTATGGATGATATTCTGACTTCACCTGACTGTAACAGACAGGATCACAGAATGACCATGTGAAGCTGTTAAATGCAAAAGACGATAAGGAGAAGAGGGGAAAATTGGCTGAACAAGAAGGAATTAAGAATCAAAGTTTCTCTTAGAAATCTTAACTGTAGTGGTAATGTAGACCAGTCTTTCTGTTGGTGGGGAATTCTTGTTTGCAGCTACAATGGCTGCAAACAGAAGAAGGTGTCTGTTAGACAGCTTGTATGGTCTGCTGGTTTTTAAATAGGCACGTGAGAAATGCTTATGCTAAATAATGAGCCGTTACAGAAGAAGTGATTGGGGAAGCATAGCTGTGATTATATACCAGTACCAAGCTCTGTTCAGGACGGCTGTCATACCAAGCTACTAGAAGAAACTTCTTAATGATTTGCATTGATGAATTTGAGGAAATAGATTAACAAAATAAAGCCCATACTAGAAAGAAAACAGCTCAATAGACTGAGACAGCACTAACAGGTAAAAGATGCAGCAGTTCTTGTTCACTCCCACTTTCTGTGTGTGCAATTTTAAAATGTCAGTTATGTAGGACAGTGAAGTGACAGATAACAGAAATTGTCTTTTTTCTATGTGATGCGTTCATCATCACGAGTTCTAAATGCCAGTTTCTGCACTTTGCTTGAATTACACTAATCTATAAGAAAAATTTGCTGTAATGGGAATGAGTTCATCAAGAAGGAAAACAACAGTGCAATTAAGAATACAAGTTGAGTTTGCTCAGGTCTTGAAGGAATGAGAAGTGTTCTAAAAAGGCATTAAAAAGCAAAGAATCAAAATGAGAAGACATAGCTGTAGAATGAAATAGGTGAAAAGGAGGAGAAAATACACTTGAGAAATTGCTTCTTCATTTTTCTAACCCAGATTGAGAAAAGAGAAATGTACGTGACATCAGAAATGAGGTGCTGAGTAAATTGGTGACTGTAATTCAGTACTGTTCTGCTACTAGAAAAATCATGTAATGCAGTTATGCTCAGAATTTTGTTTTAAGGCTGGTTATGATGCAGTATTTTCCTGTGCAGCCTCTGGCTGTTTTTTGGCAGTGGTACCCCAAAGTTGTGCCTGTTTTTCAAATGATTAACATGAACCGAGTGCCTCACTGCAGAACCAAGAGGCTGTTATTTTTTGTAAGGAAGTAGAGGCAAGTAGTAGTCCTAAAGATTTGTCTGTATGTGGAAACTGAAACTGCACCGAGGTGTGAACTAAAATGGACTATCTATTTAGAGATATTCAGAAGCCATCTGGACGTGGTCTGGGCAACCTGCTTGGGGTGTCCCTGCTGAGCAGGACAGCAGATCTCAAGAGGTCCCTTCCAACCTTAACGATTCTGTGATTCTGTGAGATCTGTTTTCTGCTCCCAGATTTGGAAAAAGCACTTTCAATGTCTGTGGGGGTATTAACTGATAGCTGGGTTTAAAGAGCTACAGGTTTTGTTCATTGGCTTAAACAATATTCTGTGCGGTTGATTTATTCTTAAATACTCTGAGAAAATTCAAGGCAGATTTAAATAGAAGTACAAATACATGGTAGTGTATGTGATAACCCTCTAGAAACACCTGTGAAACCCAGAAGGTTGTTGTGATGAGAAAGCAGGTTGCAAAATGGTACTTGTTTTGCTTTACACTGTAGCCAAATTCGTAACAGCTGTGATGGCATCTTGTGAGGATACTTCCAAATTTTGACATATCTAGCAGCCACAGCGTTTAAGGTTTGATGCAATGCCATGATTGAGGAAGCTCTAGATATAACCCATGTAGTAGTAGCTGGAGGCTTCTGACATAGAATAATTGTAAGGAACTTTCAGAATCTCATTCTGTGACAGATTTTGGAATTGAGGCACACAACCACGTAATTGTGTTACACCACATTTTAAAAAACTACTTTAGAAGTCATCCTGCGTTTGTTTGAGGCACTCTGAGTAGTGTGAGCAGTATTCCTAACAGTACGTATTCTGCAAATGTAGTGAGAACACCTCTCCAGCCAGCCCCAAATGTCTCTTGGAAATGAGTGCAAATGTACCTGCATGTATTTTAATAATTAATAATTATTACTTGATACAAATAGAGATCCTAATTACATCTCACCAGGTTTGACAGTGGATAGTAGATTATTTAAAAGGAAAGAAAAGAAGAACAACAGATGGTTGGCACACATGGATTCAGTTATGGTAAATTTGGTATAGTCTGATTTTCCCTTTCAATATTAACTTTTTAATAACATATTACCTAGTGTGAATAAATACGTGGATGCTCTGGTTTTAATTTTCTCTGCTGAAATGTGTATGCGTTCTTAAAACAAAGAAAGCATTAAAGGTGTTGTGTGTGTGGTATTGTAACAAAACCTTAGGAAATAGCGTTAGAAATACTAGTCAGTGTGAAGGATGTCCCAGGGAAGCCAGTGCTGGTGCTGCCCTGGTGTTCCCTCCTCACCACCCTCTGCCAGCTGCACCTGGAGCTTCTCTTCAGGCCACAATTCCCAGGAAGCTACCAAAGCCAGGGAGAGCAGTGCCTGGGAGCAGGTAGGGCAGCTGGGGGAAAAGGGCCCACTGCAGTGCAGGGAGAGCAGCTGCAAATGAACATTGCCTCTTCTGCTTGAGAATATCAATTATTTCTTCAGAGAATAGTCACTGAAAAAGGACAGGGATTCGAAATACAGAAATAGCCCAAGGTCTCTAAAAAATGAGTGTTGTGGCAGAAGCTGTGCTGACCCATAAGGACCATGTGCTGACCTTAATTTCTTAGGAGCTTGGTGAAAGCGAGGAAACATTAAGAAGGTTAAATAAAACCAGCAAGCATATTAGTCTTGTACTGTGTGCTGTTAGCCAACTGCAAATAGTTCTAAGTCTCTAGATGGCTTAGCTTTACATGGTTTCCTTAGCTTTACATGGTACATACGTCTTCATAAGTCTACTCAAAATAGTGAAGTGTGATGTCATTTACAGATTGAATTTTCCCCTTGAAAGTTTATGAAGTTCACTATTGGGAAGTACAGAGTGTGTTCTATGAAGAAATGACTGTTGTTACGAATTCATCTTGTACAGAGCTGATACAGCGGTGACTTAAGCTTTCTGTTGGACTGTCACATTTAAAATGACTTTTTCAGAGGACAATCTGTTGTAGAGACGTATCGTTCACTTTGTTCTGTTTGTACTTAGGGATGGAATTGCATTAGCGTCAGTCCCGTAACACTGCTCTGTGTTCAATCACTGCCTGTTCCTGTATGTGTAATGGGAAAGCCCCGTGGTGCTGCGCTTACCCCACCTCAGGTGTCCCTGTGCCAGGTCAGCGGGATGTTGGCTGACTTGGGAAACCCCACCAAAGCCCTTCAGGAGAGGAGGCTGCCCTGCCCTCAGCCCTGCAGCTTGCCAGGAGAACCAGTGGGATGCACTCAGTGAGCCTTGGCAAATATTGCTCTTGCTTTGCTTTTTATTTATTTAAATCCTGTTAATCTCCAACCTCCTCACTTCATTGGTGCCAAGATCTCACTAGCGAGCTGAATTTTCAGATACTGGTATCAAACCACTTCTGTGGATTAGATGTTGGAAATGAGTAACAAATAATGTAACGCTGGCTTGAAGTCCGAGCGTGGACAGCAGCGTTTCATATATCGGGTAACTCATGGAGAGAATGCTTTGAGTTACACACAAGTAAAGAATACTGATTTTTCTTAGCAAAACATTTTCAAGGTCTTGAGGTGGAAGTCCATTCTTTGGATGCACATGTAATCTGGTTGGTAGGTGTTCCTCCTGCTCCGTCTTGTGGTGGTGCTCAGTGACGGTGCTGCCACACACCAATAAAATGCTTTGGTAAACAATTGAGTGGGGTTGCTCTGTGCTTATCCAATGCCTTAAAGTTGCTGAGATCAGTCTGAAGCGTGGTGCTGTTCTCACAAGAAGCCGTGAGAAGGCAGAAATGAGACGTGTGCCTGTACATGGCTGCCCATTAGCTCAGCACGTGAGGCTGTGGGTGCTCCCAGCAGCACTGCCCAGCCCTCCTGGCTTCAAGTCATGCTACTGCAGAGCAGCAGCGTCTCTGCAGTCTGTCACTGCTGTGATCAGCTACCTCCCAGCCAGACAGTTCGCAGAAAAAGAGTGTGAAACCTGTGTGAGGTAATGAGGTTTAAATCCCTGCGAACTGCGGCTTGGTGAAATCACTCAAACCCAGACAAGATGCTGCTCTGGTTTGAAAGTGCTGTTGGCACGAGGTCAGCAAAAATCTCTTCAATTCCCTCATTTTTAATTGATCTTGTTCAAGAGTGAGAGCTGTTGGGAACCAGTGCAGAGGGGCCTTGGGAGCCAGGGCACCAGCAAGAGGGCAGAGAAGCTGAGGAGGCGTCAGCCCAGGCAGGATGTGTGCTGTGCTGTGCTGTGCGGCAGAGATTGACTGTAGGCCTCCCGTAGTCCGTGTTTCCTAAAGCTCCCAGTACAAATTCTCTTGTGCTTTAAAATGCCAATCATATCGAGGCGGTACAATAGCTTAATCCCACGGTGCAGGAGAATGGGAGGCTGTCTCGGCCTGTGCCCTGTTGGTGTCTGCTGCCTGAGTGCTGAGATGTGAGGGCTTTGATGTATCAGAGTTCACTTGGAGAAATAAGTGTTCAAATATAAAATGAGTTAACCTCTTACTTTAGTAAATATGGTATTTTAATGGGGATTTACTAAATCTTGTTCTGGAGGCTTTGGTACCTAAGTTAGTATATGCACTTAAAACAACAAAGTTCCTCAAAATAAGGGGTTGCGTCTGAGTGTCCACACATGGGCACAGGAAAGCAGCTTTGCCTATTCAGACCTGGATTTTGGCCTAATGGATGTAAAAAATTAAATATAAGATCATTCTGAAAAAGCCAAGCTAGGTATATGGTTTTTATGTGCTTAATTGTGTTTTTGCAAGATAGAAATTCATTAGTTTTGACAGCCAAACTGGAATGCTTAATACTGTATGCAGAATGTATTCCTGCTATTCTAAAATAGTTTCTAAGTGATTTGTTTTTTTCTGCTTCCCTGTAGATTAAAGCAAAAAATTATGACAAAGTGGAAAAGGTGAGTCCTATTAATATATGCCGTATAACTCTACAGCAAGAACAAATAGCTTGTGATTCAGCTAACGCAGATTGAAAAAAAGGAGAGCTGCCATTGATTGTGCTGTTGAAAAATACAGATAAGAAGTTTCAATAACGTAGACTTTGTTGTAAGCAAATTGTAATTAGTAAGTTAGCAGAGGAATCTCTCTGCTTAATTCTCTCCAGTTTCTTGGCATAGCATAAAGGTGCTTTTGCCAAAGGATGAGTAGTTTGCCTCATTATTTCTTACAAATTTCAATTATAAAAACGAAGGTTTTATTTCATAGTGCATAGTGTTAAAAGTAGAAACTTAATATTCTTGGAATCCTGATCACGTCTTCTTGATGTATTGAACAGTTATTTCAGCGATGCCTTATGAAGGTTTTGCACATTGATTTATGGAAATGTTACCTTTCCTATGTACGTGAAACCAAGGGGAAGCTGCCTAGTTACAAGTAAGTTGACAGCGTTGCTCTGAATTATTCGTATTATATGAATCTTCACGTAATTTTTGATGGGGGGGTGGGGGGAACCTGTATGCCAAACCTGCCGGGGAACTTTGTAGTAGAGTGGGGTTTGCGGGTAATACTATTTAATCTGCATTTTGGAAACACCTTCTTTAAAGTTTCTTTCATTGAGCTTGCTGTGTGAAATTACTTCTTAGTCTGGGTCTGGGTGGAGAGGTGGGACAGCAGCAGGGGAGCAGCCAGAGCACCCATGCGTTCCCCTGCACCCGAGACTGGCGCTTGGACTAACCTGAAATACGCCTCTTTCTCAGTCGCAGTCTTCACTGTTCTCCCCCTCTTCTCTGCCCTGTTTAGGGTCTCCACAACGTTCAACTTTGCTTCCAGTTGAGGTGCTACATTTGAATAGTAAAAGTAAATCATTTATTAGAGTAAGCTTGGGAAGGCCTACTGTGCATAAAAAATCAAGGTGTCAAAATTTGGGGGTCTGTTAATTTTCATCTCTTATCATTTACTGCATTTTGCTCATTTATTATCCTCTGGACAGTCCAATGCTTTTCTTCCTGCTTGAGGTTTCAAGAAATATCAGTAACTTTCAGCATTCTATGAACTGTTTCTTTCCCAGCCCACCATAATCTCTATATCCTACAGCAGTCTCAGATGGCCACTGATACATTAACAAATAGAGTTTTAATTTTTAAAAGACTCTTTTGAAATAGTTTTTAAGAAGTATTTTCCTCTTCTACCCCATATCTTTTTGCCATTTAACTTTCCTCTATTTTTCCTGATAATATGGACAAAAAATTAGGGAAATGATGAAAAATATTTGAGGAAAGGAAGCAAAAGATAGTGGAAGAGTAAAAGCTATTTTCATAGGAAATTGGGCAAGGAAAAAAATCTGTGAACATCTTCAATTTTGGGAAAATCACTTTGATTCTGAGACGGGTATGAGATCTTATGAAAGATTCTGGCTGGGTTCCACATGTGGAGCTACTCCTCACTGTCCCAGGTTTGATGTTGCTAGGGAATTACAAGGTTTGGGAGTTTTTGAGAGAGAAAAGGAAACAACGGGTACATCTGCCAGGTAGGAGCCTGCAGACAGCAGTTATTTTCTATCTTCTTCGCTTCCTCTGCAGTTTGTGTGCTTGGATTTCCACATTCTTAAGGAGGGGGTCTCGGGAACCATGAATATGCTACATTGCCACCAATAAATGCAAACAGCTTTCTTTTAAACAAAAATCTATATGCAGAATTGAAAGATGTCCCAGTGCAAAGTTCTCCTCTCAGCTGTTGGGTGATGCTTTTTATTCCTCAAGGTTTGCTTAGACTTTGCTGCACAAAAGAATGCAGAATAAAGAATTTTTTTAAATACTGAAGAATTGCCCTTTGGTCTTTGTGGTTTGTTCTTTTCCTCAGAGAAAAAATGGCTCAGGCATACGATTTTGCTCTGGATAAGATTGGCATGGAAATCATGTCATACCAGGTATGTTTCTTCTATGAAAACACACCTTATTTCTAAGTTGATATCAAGTACAGTTAAACACTGATTTCATTACATGTACTATTTTTTCTTGAATAGATCTGGGTGGATTACATCAATTTTTTGAAGGGCGTGTAAGTACCTTGAAAGATTTTTTGTTTCTTTTTTTTTTTTTAAGTTAATATAATGTCGATGTTCATTCCAGATATGATCTGTAACAGCTGACATTGATCTCTCTCCCCAACATTTAGAGAAGCTGTAGGATCTTATGCAGAAAACCAGAGGATAACAGCTGTCCGCAGGGTGTACCAGCGTGGGTGTGTGAATCCAATGATTAACATAGAACAGCTCTGGAGAGATTATAACAAATATGAAGAGGTAATCAAAAGCTTAACACTTGTTTGTGACTTTAAGATATGATAATCTTATAATCAAGTATGGTGCCCAAAATTGGGCCCACTGAATTAGGTGTAAGAGGTGACAGGTACTCTGCAAAGAGGCATTTCTGTACCATGATGGTGCTCAGACACTGGAACAGCTTCTCAGAGAGGTGGTTGGGTGCCCTGTGCTGTCAGTGTTCGGATAATGCCCTCAGTAACACGCTGCAACTTCTGGTCAGCCCCGAGGTGGTCAGGCTGTTGTCGTGGTGAGCTTTGAAGGGCCCTTCCAGCGGAACTGCTGTCAATGTCACATTGTCACACTAAGCACGGTAGTGCATGGTGGGCAAAACGGCATTTGGCTGTGATGGCTTGGATTTCCTCTGCAGTATTAAGTTGCACGTTCTCAAGTACATACAAAATGCTCTTCACCATTACAGCATTGACTCAGGTGAGTCTGCTGTCCCACTGCCATCTGCGATGTCCTCACTGTCCTCAGCTCAATGACCTGGAGGCTGATCTGTAGCTGCACCTCTCTAGTATTCATAAACACTTCTGGTAACGGCTTGTTAACCTCCCCCGGTCATACAGGTGGGAGTGTAGAACTGGGGGTCGATACCTCTGTGCTCAGCACTGCTGAGCAGGCACGTTCCTACAGCACACACCCACATCCCATATTGCACCCAGTGCTGCTGATGCTGGCACACCGTAGGTCGGCCATATACTGTAGAGGGAAGAAGGGACTGTTTCTCCTTGTTTCTGACTACACCAGTTGTAGGACTGGTGACAGGAGGGCCACCATGCTTAGCTGGCAGGAGTGCCTCCTGGCACCCATAGCCCTAGGCGTGTCCTGCAGTCGCCTGGTGCTGCACTCACGGCAGCCACTTGAGAAGAACCAAGCGATCTGCCCTCTGTGCTGGAAAATGCCCCATCCCACTGCCAGCAGCCTCCCTATAAACTTTTGTCTCTTCCCCACCCACACTGTAAATGAAAACTTGCCACTTGCTCCTACCAGTTCCGTTGGTACGCGGTACGCTGTCAGAATGGACAGTCAGAATGTCAGAACGCCTGGCCTGCATTTATTCTGTGTCTTCTAGGTGAGGTGAGGAGCGCAGGGCAAGGCAGCTGTGCAGGCAGCACTGCTCATCTGAGGGCTCTGAGGGGAAACCATCCCTGCAGCAGCGGCCCAGTGAAAGAGATTGGTGTGCAGCTCCTAGCACCAAAGGTTACAGGTGTTTGCCGCAGCTAAAGCATGCTTGAGTAAAAGCCCTCAACTTGCCCACTAGCTCAGTCGGTAGCAGCTGGGTAGCAGTGTCATGTCAGCTGCACGGGCTGCATGGGGTGCTGCTGGGTTTATGTTCTATGGCTGTCCCAGATCTCTCAGCAGGAGGCCAGCTGATGTCTTTCCCTTGTTCCCACAACGTGCTGGTACCCAGCTCAGATGCCTCTTAGGAACAGTACTAAAACTGTGTTGTTTCCTCAAAATCCTGCCAAGCGCTTCAGGAAAGTCGACCCTGACCCAGGCCTGAGCGAAAGGGCATTGCTTGTCCTGCCATCAGAGCTGCTCTGTTGGGGTAGGCGCTTCTGGGACCCCATAGCCTGACCCACATCCCCATGGTGTGGGCTGTGCTGTGGGCAGCACGCAACTGTCTGGCTGGGCATTGTGCCAGGCACTTGTGGGTCTCACAGAGGGACAGCTATGGCCATCCAGTGCTTCAGGAACGGGGCAGGAGGCAGAGCAGTGAGCTTTGACTTGTCCAGGAAAGCTGAACGGTTCCTATGCTGTCCTCATCTCCATCTGGTAGACAGCACGCAGCTGCTGGGCAGGGAACCACGGCTCTGTGCGCAGGCATTGGCCACGATTTAAAAGGAAAATCCTAATTCACAAATACATTCATTCTTCTGCTTTCTCCCCCATCTGATTTATGTAAAGCTCATTGTGTTTTGAAAGCCGTGGTAAGATTAAAAATGTACTGAGATGTTTCAAGTCACCTGAATTTTAGTATTGGATTTATTCCCTTGCAAATAAGTTCTGCCCTTGTGTGAAATGTTTATCAGGAGAAATCCAGAACTTTTTAAGATCTGTGTTTGAAGATGGCTTTCACCTTTCCACTCACTTTTGCATTCCTCTTCAGGCTCTTTCTGTATGAAATGAGATTTGGCAATTCCACGTTGAGCCAGTATATTACCAATTCCCTTGTTTTGCCCTTCTGCAGGGAATCAATATTCACTTAGCGAAGAAGATGATTGAAGACAGGAGTAGAGATTACATGAATGCACGACGTGTAGCAAAGGTACAAACTTCTGATGAGTTTTGTTTCCATTCTACAAATTGGCATTACACATGCTTCTTACTTTAACAGAAAATGTACGTTAAAGTATTAAGCTTGGCATGCTGAAATATTTATATCAGTTTCATAAAATGAGTTCTTAATATGCTTAGATCTGCTGTTCAAAGCATCATTTCTGTTCCAGGAATATGAGACAGTCATGAAGGGGCTGGACCGCAATGCCCCCTCTGTTCCCCCCCAGAACACCCCACAGGAGGCTCAGCAGGTGGACATGTGGAAGAAGTACATCCAGTGGGAGAAGAGCAATCCTCTGCGTACAGAGGATCAAACTCTCATCACAAAAAGAGGTAATTAGGTACCACTGTAGGATATGTAGGGTTCTATTTCTTAGCTCCATTGATGGTCTCCAGAGTAAATAATGTTTTAGTATTCAGGGATTGTGGTGTAGCAGAAGTTGGTCAAGTTTTTTCTTTCCGTTCTTGAATTGTGTGAATTTATTTTTTTTCTTTTAGTCTGTTTAGTCTTTGCTTAAGGCAAGCTGAAAGCAATGTGTAGATTTGGGGTACAGTGCTATGGCCGTGTGCCACCAAACTTTAGAGATCACAAAGCTGTGGATCGCAGCCTGACCTTATGGCTGGTGTTCCTGAATGAATTCTGCTTCCTCCTCTGAGGAGGAGGCGGGCTGTAGCTGCTGGTTGTGATTCATCAAGTTCCAACGATGTAAAAACTGCAATTGTGATCATTCCATTCAAAGCCCGTTAGTATTAATAGTTTCTAATTTAATCGCTGTTTTCTGTATGTCATTGTGCGAGGTAGTACTATTTCTGCAATAATATACAAGGAATATTTCTTACATTTTTCCCCCTAGTTATGTTTGCCTATGAGCAATGCCTTTTGGTTCTGGGACATCACCCAGATATCTGGTATGAAGCTGCACAGTATCTTGAGCAATCTAGTAAGCTGCTAGCTGAAAAAGGGGTAAGGAGAATGCTGATAGCTTTTTTTTTTTTCTTATTTAATTGCTTTAACACGGTGTACTGTTGTTAATGCTTTCTCAAGTAATATCCAAGGGGGGAGTGAAAAATCTCGAGCATCTTAAGTTGTGTCACATTCAGAATTTAAAATCTGGAGCTATTTTAATTTAAAAAGAAAAGCCCTGCATCTGGGATGATAAGAATTACGAAAAACTGTTATAGTGGTGTCTTGTTTTAGGTTGGGGTTTGTTTTCTTGTGAGGTTTTCTTTGACATCTCTGATTCCTTCGGTACTGGGGAGATGAGTGACTCCTGACTGGAGTATTATGAGGGCGCTCAGAGAACTTGTTGTGCAGAGAAGATAATCCATGGGTGGGCCGCAGGCATCGAACAATTATCGTATTTATTTTATAACAGGACATGAACAATGCTAAACTTTTCAGCGATGAGGCTGCTAATATTTATGAGAGAGCCATCAGCACTTTACTAAAGAAGAATATGCTTCTCTATTTTGCGTATGCAGATTATGAAGAGGTGAGCAAAAAGCGATGTCATATTTTTGAAACATACCAAATCCACAGGCATTCTGAACATTTAACTTACTGATTCTTCTAACTTTAATCCCATCCAATGTTTCTGAGACTAAGCAGACAAAATGGGGAGGGAAAAAAACCATAGTTTTAATTGTTTGGAAAACGTAATGTCTTTCTACTTAACAGTTAACTCTATTTTTCAAACAACTGTGGAAGTGAAACTGATTAGTTTACATTTACCAGAGCATCAGTTTTTTCACTTAGGAAATGGGGTAAGAGAGCACCTTTTCTGCCTAATTCTTGGAGGCTGAATTTTTCCTTGGCTACCACAGTGTTACACAGACTCAATGAGTAATGCCTGACACTGGTTGGTTTTGCACATGAGCCATCAGGAATGAAGACCACGTGCCATTGATCAGATGAGGACTCACACATCCACAGTAGGGTGTATTGTGTCCGCTTATTGTAACTTGAGTCTCTGCAGGAAGATCTGGAGCATAAAAGCAAGCAAATCTTCACCCTTAAAGAAAAAGCCTCCCTTGGCTTTCAGGTCAGCCTCGAGTATCCAAAGCATACCAGCTATTAAAGTTTTTCAGTGTTGCACAACGCAACATGGAGGGCTGCAGCTGGCAGAAAACAGAATGGGATTCTTTGAAATGTGTAGGTTTGGAAGTGAATATGGTGATTTTCATATTTGCTGTGCAAGTTACTTTTCGCTGGAGAGGAAGGAAATTGTCTTCTTATCCCAAACACCAAAAATGGCCATTCTGCTGCAGTATTACTAAATTAGATTCAGACTTGAAAAGCACGTACATAAACGCTAGTAAAAACAGAATGGGGAGATTAAAGATTGAGGTATATTGTTTCCAACTGAGGAAAAAAGGAAAGAAAACTTTTTTTCTTCATACTGATTTCTGCATCCCCACAGGTGGTTTGTAGCAGTGTTACTAAGCAGTCTGTATTTCCTGTTTATGTGCTTTAGAGTCGAATGAAGTATGAGAAAGTGCACAGCATATATAACCGGCTCTTGGCTATTGAAGACATTGACCCCACTCTGGTAAGATGATCTCCTGTATTGAGTTCTTCCACATTTGCATATCCACCTGAGTACACCCCCCACACGGGGAAGTCCTGATGTGAGTTCTTTGGGTTGCAAGAATAGCTGAGCACGTGGAGTGCTGAGTGGCAGAATTGGATTAGAATTTCAGCTAGTTTGGTAACTCCAGGCTGTCACCCATCCAGACACACCAAGTCATGCACACATTTATCCTCTGTGTCTTTTGGAGAATCTCTTAAAAGAAATTATGAAGGTGTCACGTTTTATAAAAAGCTCATAAGAATTGGTGCACGTTTTGCTGGCTCAGCTAAAATTTCCCTTTGCCTCCCCGTTACAGATTAAAAGCACGTCGCTTTTGCCTGTTGCCTTCCCTAGAGAAATATATTCGTCTGTGTATAAATAAGCTTGCAGATAAAATTGTAGTTCACCGCGTAGTTATCAAGGTGTATTGCTGTGCATCTACTTTTGTTGTGCCGTAACAGCGTTGTTCCTAGTGTCAGCTGTGCTGGTACAGAGCAAATCGGCTGAGAGCTAACCTGCCCTCAAAAGGTGACTTAGTTTGTAAATAGATGTGACAAAGCAGGAGAGAGAAGTAAAAAAGGTCTGAGGTCTACAATTAAACAGGTGGGTGCCAGAGGAAAGGTATCCATTTACTGGCATATTCCATTCATTAAACAAAGATTACAAAGCTTTCCTTATATGCATACTCTGAGAAGGCACAGGCCAGCCCCTCCCATTGGAGGAATGCAGTTATTTGTGATCTAATTGTGAGCGGAGGAAGAAATGCAAATCACAAATGAACCCATGAATTAGGTAGCACATTCTTGACATTTTGATCAGGTATAGCTATTTGCAGACAGCATGACCTGTGTCTTGGATTCCATAAAAAAGAGTAAAAGGTTTCCATGGGCTTTTTGCCTGTTCTTTAGCCCTATGGGTGTCTTCACTTATTGGAAAGTTGTTATTTTTACAGTAAATCCTCTTTCTCAGAAGGTACAAGCTTAAGGAAATTACACTTATCTACTTCCCCTGCCTTGAGAAGTGTGTGTATTAACTACTGTCACTCTGGGCAATTGGTCTTAGGTATTTTCCATTTTTTAAATTCATATGTGGATAATTTTGCCTCGTTGTTTTTAATATAGCAACGCAGAGGCACAGCACAGTCTTGTTTGTTTCTAATACAACTTGTTAGCTGTAATTTGTGAGTAAGGATTATTTCAGGTAGAGCTACAAACTGCGTATCGTAGCCCTCTTTGTTATCACTGAAGGTAATGTTAATATGCTCCTTTATAGGTTTATATCCAATATATGAAATTTGCAAGGCGAGCAGAAGGCATAAAATCTGGAAGAATGATATTTAAAAAGGCAAGAGAGGACACCCGGACCCGCCACCACGTCTACGTTACTGCAGCTTTAATGGAGTATTACTGCAGTAAGGTAATTACAGGTGCTCAGTGTGCTATTGAAGAAGCACGGGATAGTCCGCGTCTCACTGAAGCTTATAACTTTTTCTTTTTAATGTTTGCAGGATAAATCTGTGGCCTTTAAGATTTTTGAGCTAGGGCTGAAAAAATACGGAGACATTCCAGAATATGTACTGGCATATATCGACTACCTGTCTCACCTTAATGGTAAGCTCCACGCACTGAGATGCCCGAGGAAGCATTAGGCTGTCTCCTCTGTGAGCTGAGCAGAGGTAGAGCTTTGTTCTTCTGTCACCTGTAAGCATAAATATATATTTTTTTTTGAGTCAGAGTGTCAGTAATTTTGTAAGAAATTGTTGTAGGTCTCTATGAATAAACGCAAGGCCTTTCTGTAGATCTCCATCACAATGAGCTGGCTGCTCATTCAGAAGTGAGAACCTTTGGTCTAATAATTGTGGAGGAATATACAACAGGGCCCAGTTAAAAGTTATTGAGATAAGCCGTTGTGATAATTAAAGAAAGCTGAAAAAAAGACCAACAGTTATCCTGAATAAATGGCAATAAATGGCAAGCAATAGTTGTGCTGTTATTAAGGAACCTCTATTGGGACAGGTTTATTGTGACAACAAAAAGAAATTTGCAAATAACAAATTCACAGTAGAATCTGACACTGTTAGATTGTTGTATGCATGTTCAGATTTTGTTCTCATTACTGAAAAACAAATCAAGGTATCAGAATGTCAGTCTTTAGTGCAGTGTCCACACCACAGTGAGCTGTATTTTACTCGGTATAATTTTTCTTTTTTCTTTTTCTTCTGTTTTTAAAGAGGACAACAACACCAGAGTTTTGTTTGAGCGTGTTTTAACTTCAGGGAGCCTCCCACCTGAGAAATCGGGGTACGTCTGCAAAAGCTGCTTTGCTATACTGAAAAACCACTTTCAACTACAAATAGCACAAAGTAACAAGGGAAAAAGAAAGAAAAATGAGACAAAATTAGCTACAGTTATTCCTTCCCCCCTTAATGCTGTCTAAAATAGCAGCAACCAGACAGATTTGTGCAGGTTCCTGTCCTGCTCACAGTGACAGTCATTAATTTGTTGATTTTTAAAACCTCATTGACATGGAATTCTTAGGGAGAAAATGCAAGATCCAGCTGCATGGTAAGCACTCAATAGTTTTAGAAGGTGGCACGCCACGTGTCACTCGGTGCTTTGGATAGATGAGGAAAAGGGAGCTGAGGATGTCTTTCAGGTGAGTCAGGAGTTTATGGAGGAGAATGCTGAACTGTGCCCAAGCAACCAAAAATAAGATTATGAATGAACCAGAAAGGGCACAGATTAACCACTCACTGGCACATTTTCATTGCTGCTGTTTAAATTTATTCTCTACAGAATAGTTACTAGACCTTTTGCGTCCCAGGTGTTCACCATTATTATTACTCTGTCAGACATAGGCATCAAAACTAAGAAATCAAATATTGCCTTGCTGTGCATGGTCATTCTACATTTCCCTTAAAAGAAAGGAAAAAACAACAACAACAACAACAACAAAACAGATTATTTAAAAGTAGTATCTTCTTCAAAGGTGAACTCCAAAGTGGAAGTTGAACCATGTCCAGAGGTATGGTCAGATGTTGCTCAAGTTAGACATGAGATTTTGCACAAACCTGGGTTGCAAAGGTG
The DNA here is from genome assembly GCA_028571105.1 of Tragopan temminckii. Classification (NCBI taxonomy): domain Eukaryota; kingdom Metazoa; phylum Chordata; class Aves; order Galliformes; family Phasianidae; genus Tragopan; species Tragopan temminckii. Next base: position 672,930 of record JAOWBP010002559.1, read on the forward strand.
CTCATCCAGTTCCAACCCCTGCTATGTGCAGGTCGCCAACCAGCAGACCAGGCTGCCCAGAGCCAC
>JAOWBP010002559.1:673095-683796 GCA_028571105.1 Tragopan temminckii
CAGTTCCAACCCCTGCTATGTGCAGGCCGCCAACCAGCAGACCAGGCTGCCCAGAGCCACATCCAGCCTGGCCTTGAGTGCCTTCAGGAATGGGGCATCCACAGCCTCCTTGGGCAACCTATTCCTTTTCTTTTCATGACAAGGTCTATTGCAGAGATAAGCTGAGTGTATAGTGATTAAAATCCTCTACTACTGAAAGCTTTTACCAAAATATGTGAGGCACTGGGATGGTAATGAATGCTATAGATCAAAATTAATAAATGCTAGAAATGGCAATGTGTTCCCTGATTTACCTCATTAGTATCTCTCATTTTGAGATCTTTATAACTTGGATTTTTTTCTCCTTCAGTAACTGTCTGTTTTTCTGTTCTTTTACAGGGAGATCTGGGCTCGGTTTCTAGCTTTTGAAAGCAACATTGGTGACCTCGCCAGTATCCTCAAAGTTGAAAAACGGAGATTTACAGCATTCAAGGAAGAATATGAGGGTAAAGAAACAGCTCTGCTCGTAGACAGGTATAAGTTCATGGACTTGTACCCTTGCTCTGCAAGTGAGCTTAAGGCTCTTGGTTATAAGGTAAGTAAGAGGGTAACACCTTCCTTTACTGTTATTGGTTTCAGTCATAGCAAACTTCAGCGATTCCTTTTTTAGCACTTGTTTTTTTTCTTGGTAGAATCTTCCTCTTTTTTTTCAATTTTAAATGATAGTTAAAGTGTTTCAATGCTGCTTTTTGGAATTTAAATTTGAGGCCAGAAGCCTGTGCCTGGTGGTCTCTCATCTCATTTCTGACCACAGGTATTTAAGTGGTGTAGGAGTCCCATGCAAGTGCGTAGAGCTTTGGAAGTAAGAAAGATGGGAGTTCTGTGTAGTGTGGTGATTGCCAGAGGCAGAAACAGCTCTGCTGGAGAAACTGCTCTTTCCCTTATATACCTGGCAACAGAACCTTCATCTCCTATCTCAAAACAAGTGCCTCAACTTCCTTTTATTTCTTATATAGATAAGTGATTTCTGAGAAGAAAAAAAAGGTCACTGAAATTAGCAAAACAGCTGAATTGTTGGGCTTCACAATTTTAAAGTGATCTGATAGGTGGGAACGAGTCACAGTGAGCCACTGAATGTTTTTGTCTTAAAGCATTGCAACAGAGATATTTTGAAGTCACAGGTGTGTTTGAGAGAGCGTATGTCTTAGGTGTACCTAAGACTGTTCAGGCCAGGGGCTGGTTTCTGTTTCTTGTGGCGTACCATAATAGAATCACTTGAACTGATGCACGTGACCTGCCATACGATTCATTTATTTTCCGGCTAGAGCAAGCTAGAGAATGAAATGAGGGAGAAATGGTAATTGTGACGCTTAATGGTCTGCACCTCTTCACCTAAATCTTCTCAACCTAAAAATGGTGCCATTCAGAAATGCTAAATACGGTCCCATTCTGAAACAAAACCACGTGTTTCCATTCCCAGCTTAACAGTCCCTCTGTAGGACTGCAATGTGTCATGACAGTATGCAAGCTTTGCCCAGATGGTCTTGTAAGAGGACAGCTGTAGTTGTAATTATGACAAAGCGAGAAGAAATGAGTGGTCCAGAGAGATGTTTTGTTCTGCAGTTTAAACAGTGTGGTAATGCCAAGTTCAGTGCTGTCTTGTTGGCTTTCACAGGATGTCTCCCGTGCCAAGTTGGCAGCTATAATTCCAGACCCCGTGGTTGCGCCGTCCATTGTGCCTGTTCTCAAAGATGAAGTTGACAGAAAACCCGAATATCCCAAACCAGACACTCAGCAGATGATTCCATTTCAGCCACGACACTTAGCACGTAAGTCAGAAGTTCAGTCAGCAGTGGCCGTATTTTACCCAGCAACAGGCAATTAAGCAGGATGCTTAGCAAACCTAATCACACAGACTTCTTACAGTCGCACAAATTTGTACTTAAATTTTAGGCTGTTGCTTAAGTGGATTGCTAAAGGCATGCGTGTGTGTTTTACCTACATCTAAGGTCTCATGAAAATAAGTACAAGTAGATTTTGTGTCTGGCAAGTGGTAATAACCTGTTACGTACACTGCTCATAGACTTTAGGTCAGTAACTCAACCATATGTAATTAGTAATTAGGCAAAAGTAACAGAGTAGTAATTATCTGCACTTAATAATAGAGCTGTTAAAGCAATACAAGTCTTGCTGTCTTGCACTGGATTCACATACTTTTTCTTCCCACAGCTCCAGGTTTACATCCTGTACCAGGAGGTGTATTTCCTGTTCCACCAGCAGCCGTAGTCCTAATGAAGCTCCTGCCACCTCCCATTTGTTTTCAGGTGTGTTATAAGACTTCTGAAAGCTTAAATTTGTAGAAGTTGTTCTAATTTGACAGAACCACATTATATACGAACTCTATTTGAAATATCTGTTTTTTGTTTCTTTTTTTTTTTTTTTTAAAAACAAATCAGGGTCCCTTTGTACAAGTGGATGAGCTCATGGAGATATTCAGAAGATGCAAACTGCCAGACAGTAAGTCAAGTTGTTTGTTCACCCTGCAGTCTGTGGTAGTGTGCATATGACTTCACTTTACATATGGATATTACTGTCTAAAACGCAGGCCTCCTTTATAGCTGCAGATGTATAATTATTATTTAAGAGCATACTGTTGAATTGGCCGTGGTTGTAGGCTGGAATCAATCTAGAGATGTTTGTTCAACTGTGCAGGAAAAAAAAAAAAATTAAAAAAAAAAAAAAAAAAAAAAAAGCTGGAAATCACCAGCTGCTGCTTCAGTAACATTTCGGTGGTAAACATTAAAAGAAATTAAGATTTTCAGAATACCCCTTCAAAGAAGTAAGGCAGTATATATAACTGTAATTAATTAAATTACAAATTTGCAGCATGGTTACAGATTACCTAGCAGCAAGATATTAATGAAATGCTAAATGCATTTAGCAAACTTGATTAGAGAAAATTCCAAGTCTTTGGTCATCTGACTTTGTGCCTTGCCTGCACACTGAAGCAGTGCTTGAGAACAATTCAAGAACAATGTTTTCTTAGCTCCTACAAAGAAGGTAGAGTTCTGACATGTAAAAAGAGGACAGGTCTGTACGCTGGGCTTCCGTGGGAGATGATTCACATGGTGCTTTTCACTCCTCTGCTGGTTGAAGAAGCAAATGATCCAAGAGAAAGCTAGGATTTGCTTTCCGTTAGAGGGAAAATAAAACTCCAACTTAAATTATATACGGTATTTTTGACGTTCTCTCTGTTCTTAACCAGAAACTGGCTTGCTGTGCATACTTGCTGGTGAGTCATGAACTAGGGCTAGCATTGCCCCGGTAGGCCTTGCTGTTTTATTAAGCTTCCAAGCTGACCTCAGTATGTGGATATGGAGATCTCAAGCTGATGCAGCAGCATTTACTTCATAAGTAGTGCTTGCAACAGCTGCAAGTATTAGACAGTTGAGACTTAATTCTTAAGATGTTTGCTTGCCCTGTTCTGCAAATGTTATCCTCCTGAAAGCTCCAGAATGACTCTATCTCGGTGTCCCCGTTGGCATGATTATTAATTTTTATTCCAAAAACATGACTGCAACTCTACTCAGCTTTGCTGAAACAGCTTTCTAATCAGGGAATTTGGTTTCACAAATTTAATCTCTTTCTCAAGCTGTTGATGAAGCTGTACGGATAATTACTGGAGGCCTACCTGAAATAGCTGTGGAAGGCAATGGACCTGTGGAAAACAATGCTATGCTCAATAAGGCTGTCAAGAGATCAAACGAGGATTCTGACGACGATGAGGAGAAAGGTTCAGTAGTTCCCCCTGTACACGACATTTACAGAGCACGACAACAAAAGAGAATCCGGTGAAACAAGCTTGGAGTTCTACTGTGACAAGGACTTGCGTTGAGTTTGTCAGTCTCTTAAATGTAACGCATTTAAAAGGGACAGCTGCAAAGAAAAAAAATCTTGAAAATGGTTTTGTTACTGTGGTGCCTCTCTTCTGTATGGTTCTTGACCCAAAAACAGACAGAACAATCTTAGAATGTGCTCTGAACAAAACTAGGTTTTCAAAACCAAAAGTGCAAAATGTCTAACTGCATTTTGTTCAAGGGTGTTCACATCTACCACTTGAAATCTTGTGGGTTTTCAGCAGTTTTATTTTAAAAACTGGATGGCTTATAATTGTGAAGCATTTTTAATTCACATTTTCTGGAAGACAGTTGTTCTCAGCTTGTCCATGTAGTGTCCTGCCTTACCGGTCGTTTTTATTTATGGCAGAATGTATGGAATCTGTTTTGTAGTTGAAAGTGGGAAAAAACATTCCTTTAAAATAAAAGGATATCGATAACATCATGCCTCATTCTGCTTTTATTCAAACACAACAAATTACTTTTTAAATACTACTCAGCAACTTTGAAAGCAATGTTACCAAGAATTAAAACCATCACAGGAAATTGATCAGAGCGTACATACAGGAATTAGCTTTCTTTTCAGTTTTTCTAGAGGAAACGGTATACCTTTACTTTGAATTCCAGGACTGTTTAAAGAAGACACCAGTGTAAGACAGACTAGTTACAGGTCTGCAGTGTGGGCTGGCCAGGAGTACTAGCCACTGCAGTCTGTTCCTGGACGCCTGCATTAGTCCTCCACTTAATAATGTACAAAGCTAAATGGTAATATATGAGCTACTGAGGTTAACTGGTTATTTTCAAACAAGCTAACAAAAAAAAAGCCATATGAACTTTTGAAGCAGTTACTATATATACTTTAGGTTTTAACTTGCAATTGACTATTCAGGACTGTGCTCTCCTGAGACAGTAAGAATGCCCATGATGGACAGGGAATTAAGGTATTCAGACAAGCTGAAGGACATTCCCACCACCAGCAGTAGAGATAACTGTAGGTCACTGCTCCTATCTACCAGACTAAAAAGATGGAACAGCGCATGTATACCCACAAATACTGACATACAGGTAAGGTGCAGCAGCCTTATCAATCCTAGCTTTTTTCTGTTTTGTTTTTTTTTTTTTTGCTTTGTCACTTAATTACATCTGCCAGCTGCTTTTAAAGACAATGCAGAGAAACTATTTGTCAATGGCAATCATTAAAAAATGACCAGGGAAAAATCACCAATGTGATTTTTCATGGGAACCTCTTACAGTCTCTTTTAGATCTTTTCCTGTTGCCAGGCCTACAAAAGCTTAAAAAAACCGAGGCACTCCAGGTTTCCAGTGTGTAAGCTCCAAAGGCAAGCCCGGAGCCAGGTGTGAGCACTGCACTTTTTCCTATGCTAAGCCCCAGGACAGATCCCTACTGGGAGAAGAGACAAACTTACTGGATATACCCTGTGAGCAATACACATGCAGCAGCAGCACAATCTGTGCTTTGACGTCACAGCAAGCTGGAGTTGGCAGTCACAGAATGGGAGCACTCAAGTAAGTACCATTTTATCTGTCCATAACTCAGTCCCACTCATTCTGCCATCAGTCACATACTTTTCATATGCTTTTCTAACCACTGTGCTGTTCCTCCCCACATCCCTGAGACCAGCACCTAACAACATCCAACAACAACTCCTATGCTTAGTTTGGGGGCCTTTAAAAGCAGCCCCTAGGGAATAGTAAAACGTAAAATAACAGCAGACAGTTCTAAACTTCAGCAACTCTCAATTACAAAAAGGAAAGCAGGTTTTTCTGTTTTGTATTGTTTTTTAAACAGCAAACATAATGTTTTGGGTAGTTCCTTTGTTACCCAGACTACTGAATTAATTTTTTGAAGCTGCAGAACTAGAGACTGCACTTCAAGATGGATTCTGGACTAATAAAGTACAGTAAGTAGCTGCAGAAACCTTGAAGGCCTCTGTAGTGTCCTCTGACCATACCAAAAACCCACTCTACTTTTTGCTGGCTAACCAACCTGTTCCCTTTTGAGTTACCAATCACATATGCAAAGACAGACATCCACACTGCTATTTGAGTAAACTCGGCCAAGGGAAAAGAAATCACTTGTCTGAGCTGTGATCTTTTACTACAGAGTTCTGCTGTTACGGTGTTTTTTTTCCCCTTGGGAAATGCAGGGTTGTAATGAATGAGAAAAAGCACAGGCTAATACAGAACAAAAGCTCTTGCTTAACCCACCTGCCTCCGAACTCAAAGCTGTTATGTCCCTGCTGACATTCACAAGAAAGCCAGCAAAGAAAGCATCAACACTGATTCATAATCAAGCGCTTTCCTCTAGATGGGCTGTTACGGTGGTTGACTAGCTGATTAATAAAATGAACCTGGATGTCAGCAATAAGAGGGCCATTTATTCATTTTACATAACTGGTTTTGTTTTTTTTTTAGAGAAGACAACATTTTGTTTTGGATAGTCTAGTGTTTTGGACGCTTACTGTTTATAATTATGAACTCTGTTTTCATAAATTCATCAAATTTTGATTACTATAATGGAGCACTGCACTCAAGAGCTAGAGGAAAACTTGAACTGCACTTACCTCCTAGCTGAGTTTAAAACTGCAATAAGGCTGTAAGATCACTGAGCTCTTCTGTGAACACTCATCTATACAACACGTAACTAATGAAATTCAAGACCTTAAATATTTAAGGTTTTAAGATCACCTCTGTAATGTAAAAAAGAAAAAATCTTCTATTGAAAATATTCCTTGTGTATTCAAACTAATATTAAATAATGCACTTCCCACCATAATTTAAATTCACTCACACTTCTAAAAGTGCTCTGCACTTCCTGGATATCTTTGAAGACATGATTGAAAACGCAGCCATCTCAAGTTATAGTTTTAAAAAACAAGTAGAAGTTTTGCCCTAAAGTTTAACACACTTAAAATCCACCTTCTGTAAATGACAGAGATTTACTTCAAAATTAGTATTTCACATAAAAAGGAGTAAACGACTAGCAAAAAAAAGGTAAGAAACGCCACTTTTATCAAAACATTTCAGCTCTGCCTTTCTGAAGTCTTTACAGGAGATAAATACAGCTGCAATCTATAAGATTGCCACCTTGTTAAGTACTGTACAAAGCAGAGGACAGTTACCCAATAACCAGAAAATTTGCTACAAAAATATATCGTGTTTTTGTAACATCTGCAGGTAAACAGCAAAAAAATGCTATTAAAAATGCAGAAAAATGCTGAAAGAAAAACCTAGTAGCCTACCACACTAACCATAATGTTACAGTAAAGTGCTGTATGGCTTTGTTTTTTGCCTGTTAAAGTTTCTCCTACCTAGAGTTTTAGCTTACTTAAGTCTTTAAAGTAAGATCTTTCTTTTTAAAAAGCCACACTACCCCCGCAGGGAAGGACCACTGCTAACCTGCTGTGGATGAGCGAAACTGAATTCAAGGTAAATGAGAATAAAAAGCCCTAAAATGAGCCACTTAAAAACTGAGTTTGGTTGTTCAACTTTTCCTACATAGCACCTGCCTGGAAATCTTGCAGCCAGAAAACTACCACAACACTCCCTCACCAAAGTTGCATACTTACATTAAAAAGGTATCTCTCCTTCATCATTTATCTCAGAACCCCTACTGCAATTCATGCGTTTTCCTCATCGGGCAGCACGAGTGATTTAAAAGGAAATAGCGGTCACATGGAGAGCTGTTTTCCTAGACAAATATTGGTGCAATTTTTCAAAATAGCTGATAAAATTAATACTGCATTGGTACATAAACTGTGTTCAGGATTCTTCTGACTTCGCTGCAAGTTGGGGTTCTTCCTTACTCAGTATTTTGCCAAGAACAGCATCATAGTAAGGACTGAAGACCATCTTGTTGTAGTTGACAAGACGAACATACTTGACAGCAATCTCTTCCAGCTCTCTCTGAATAGGGCCTAATCCCCCAGGAACAGTCGGTGCCGCTTTCTGGTGACTAGATGCAAGACAATTCTCCAGAAACTTTTGAATTCGAGAATCTGGAAAAGTTAGACCAAGAGTTTTGGTTTGTTTTCGGAAGAGATAGACAGCTAGAAAGATTCTAATCTCATGTAAAACACAGAGCATATCAAGCACATACTTGAAATAAATTAAAATAGAAACCATGCATGACGTGCCACTAACAGTTTTATAAATAGAGACGCTTCGTCATGTGAGAACAGAGTATTTTTGTCAAAGCATACCTATTAGTTTACAGATGGTGTTATCGGGGTTGGCCACTGCTTGGATCTGTCCTTTCAGCACGGTCTCTCTCTCAGCTGTGAACGGTGCAAAGCCATGGTGGGAAAGGCAGCTGTTGACTTCAGCACACACCTTCTCACCAATGGTAGCCAAAGACTCCTTCAGGTTAAAGGAGCTACGGAATGTGGAGTAGAGCATTGCTTAGCTACTGGAGTTGTTCACATTTTCCCCATGTTTTGAAAATAAAATATCCAATTACATTTGTCTTATTTATCAAACATAATGGAAGAAAAGTAATCCAGATAATGCAAGAATAATAAAATATATCTTATATACATGAAAATCATGTTGAGCTATAACACAAGGAGATGGGATAGCATTAAAAAAAATCTCCAGCTTGTGCCATCCATACAACTATGAGCTGATTTTCAGTCTACAGACATCTCAGAGTAACATGAAGAATAAATGACAACCCACAATGTGTACAGCAACCTCAATCTGTGGGCACCTAATTTGTGCCACGTTCAGTCTCGATGGAGCCCAGCCAAAACTGTGAGCAGAGTTCGCTGCTTGTACACACACAGCTCTAGAGCCATTAGTTACTACTCCTAATTATCCATGATACCAGTTATTGACGTGCATTTTATTTAATGCATTAAGCAGAACATCTAAAACAATATTAACACTGCACAGCTACACGAAATCAGCCCTAAGCTGCTATGGTAAGTAACACGACCTTAAAAAATGAGCATGCCACATCAAAAAGAACAGAGTGAAAATGGCTGGCTCTGTATCAGTAAGGTGAATAAAAACTGTCAGCCTCAGCTAATAAGAAGCCCCCATCACTTCCTCCGTGTATTCCACTCCATAACCAGAGTGAGGCTGAAACTGATTTTTTAGTGGAGTCATAATGAAACTGACCATGTGAATAGGGCTACTCAGTACTCACGGAAGATGCATTCCTGTCAGCAGCACCTTGACAATGGTTTTGATTTTCTCAGCAAATCCAGGCACATCGATGAGAGCTGCGCCTGCTGCACTGAACGTGACCAAAAGGACCGTCCCAGCCACGAGGAGCTGCTCCAGTTCCAGCTGTATTTCCTGAAAACGGCTCTGGTCCATGAGCACTGTCTGCAGAGAACAGGAAAGCCAGCACAGGATGAGATCCGTACACTAGGCTGTGAAATGAAATGGAGATGCCAGCTAAGATAATTCAGGTAACTCTAAGACCTTAACTCTTTCTCAGTATCTGCCAAAAGCAAATATCAAAAAAAGTCTCATTCTATTTAGGTAAGACGTCTAGTGAATAAAACAGTAATCAAAACCAGGTACTAGGCTGAGAAAAGTTCAGCACAGACGGCTCTGAAGATTGGACTGGTTGATCTCTAGCTGTCCCTTCCAGTCTAAATTATTCTCTGATCTGATCCTATGGATATAGTGTGCATTATGATTAGCTCTTCTCCAGGAGGTTGGAAATACAAACACACACACATTTTAATATGTAATACACAATACTACTCTATAGATACATTGCAATATTCTGCTCTGTGATACCAAATACTGGTCTGTTTGTCCAAATCAATCTCACTGGACATGCTGACTTAGTGACCAGACTCAGACACTTTCGAGAAAGCTGCAAGAAATTCGCTAACAAACCATTACCAAATGAATTCCTGGGGAGAGAAAGAGCACTGCTGACATGACAGACATTCCAAATGAAGGGAGCTTGACGAGACTGGTCTCACACAGCTATTACATTAATTCTCAAGAAAAATGAAAGTTTAAATAGTGCCTATATTCCAGCCTACAACTACTGAGTTTATGTTGCAAGCAAGTTTTAATCTGCCAAATCCTGAAAATTCATATTGTTAAAAAATATTACGTGTTGAATAGTCTGAATTGGAATGCCTACATAAACCTCTCAAATGGATTTGAAGGAACACAAAGATGATAAATTTTTCTGCCTTGTTGTTTCTATAAACATGTTGCAAAAAAAAAAAAAAAAGAAAAAAGAAAGAAAGAAAGAAAGAAAGAAAAAAAGCCCTCCATACGGACAAGGAGCTGTTTATTTTTTCCCACCATGAGCTCCTGGCCCTTCTGCTCCAAAAGAAGACACGTAATCTCAGGAAATACCACATTCTTCTGAGTAACAGCCACCTTTACTTTCTCTCTGACAATGTGAAATTGACACAGTAGCCCCGATTCCAAGGGGGGGCTGGAAAGATTTTGAACCAAGATCTAAATTCTACAGCACAAAGAGGAACAGCTGAATGATGATAAAGCACCGAAGAACCAACTTCTGTATCAGAGTTTGGAAACTATGATAGATGCTGGACCAGGAGGAACAGCTACCAAAACCACAGTTTCCACATTCACTGACTAACTGAAACGTCATTTACTCAAGAACTCCCTTAAACATTTTGTTTTTTCAGTTATTGTATTCTAGAGAAGATGTTTGCCGCAAACTTGTAAACAAGACCATTCACATTCAAAGGAGAGCTGAGGGCTGTAGGCACGGAGGAAGTACAGCCCAATGCCATGCAATCCAGGGACACCCAGAGTTCTGTCCTACCTCAGGCAACTTCCATGCATCAATAAGCTATCG
>JAOWBP010002559.1:705377-716684 GCA_028571105.1 Tragopan temminckii
CCAAATTTAAATAAACGACTAACTGTTCATGTCAGATTGCAAAAGGCTGTCTGATATGCCAGATGTGTGAGGGCTGCTAAATGAACTCGTGCAGTATATGTCTTATAACTGAGTTATGCCTTCTGCTACTTATACTGAAGAGCGTGAGAGGTTTGCTTGGGGCTGAACTCCATGGTTAGAGAACTGACTCTCCACCAGGATGCAGAGCAGATTATTCACAAATTCGCTCTTAGTTTCAATTTCTCATTACGTTGGAATTCAAAAAGATGACGTAGCTGTAGGTTCTTTGGGATACAGCGATGCCATCCTGCAGCATTCACACCGCAATGCCAACCACATCTGCTCCACTGTGGAGAAGCTGTGTTCAGTTGCACAGCCTGGATAAGGATATGATTTACTCTTGAAGCGCAGACTTCAGTATTTTATAGCGAAGAAATCTGCAAGGATTCCGCCCTTGCATTTTTGAAGAGTCTAGAACAATGAACAAGTTCCCCAGACAGAAGCTTCTAGATGACTGAATGTTTGAATCGACAAAGCGTGCATTGTTCACAAGTGCAGTCCTTCCATTCCTGGGCTGGAATACCAGTGTGGCTACCAGACAAAGTCAAGCAGTACAATAGCAAATGACGGGCGGGGAGGCGTTATGCTGAGCCTGCACTGGTGCACACTGACCTCCAGTGGAACACACTGCACTGTGAGTAACCATGCACAGGGGCTGGAAGAAGAGGAAGTCAGACCCAGAATTACTTGAGAATTACTTTGAGGAAGCATAAGGGAGCAAAGGCTATTAGCAGCGTGACCAAAACCACAGCAGTGTGCCTCTGCTTCCCAATTTTAATAAGCAATACTGATTGTTGTCTTAAATGGACTTTTCAAGTCTCGCAGAGGTCTTCTGAGACATTCATTTACGCATTACAAGCAGAGATTGAATAGAGTATGCCTAAATGTGCTCAGCGTAGCATGGTCCTAGCAGCACTGTCTGGGTAAAAGCTCCTTGCAGAACAGTAAAGATTGGCTGTCATCTGCACTCCAGAAACCTGATCAACCAGAAGGCGCAGGCTGGAGCCCCGTCAGACACAAGTAATTGATATGCTAGAAGGTGCCCTCTGCTCTGCCCCGCTGGGAGTTACTGTTTCACAGGTGAGCTGAAGTACCTAACTGAACATCGCAACATAAAGCCAAATGCATTAACTTAACTGAAAGTGGGTTTAGGTAAATCCACGAAATGACTGAAGAGCCGTTCTCACAAATTCACACAGCTGTGGAGGACCCAAGCTCCAGCCAAATAAGCAGTGGTGATTTCCAGCTGAAGCACAGCATGGCGGTAACTTAAACTTGCAGGGACAAGTTTCACGGCCCTTACTGTTGGAGTAAGCAGCCAGCAATGACACCTGCTGAACAGGACAGCACTAGATTTAAAAAATAAATTAAAAAAAAAAAAAAGAGGAGGAGGAAAGAGCGAGAACTCTAGATGGATTTATCAACCAGAAGTGAATTCCTGATGTTGACCATTTATTTTGACTTCTTTAGAAAATAACTATGTACCAATTCTATCACCATTTACACTTAGTGCAAGGCTTGTGTTCTAGAGCAGAGGAATGAGTTGGGTTTTTTTGTGGGTTTTTTTTTTGTTTTGTTTTTTTTTGTTTTGTTTTGCATTAATCCATAATTCACTTTTTATGTTACTGTACAATGTGCAGGAGTCAAAACCTGTGTCATGTTTTGTCAGGCCCCTGAGTCTAGGATGGGAAAGGGCTCCGGAAGCACTGCCTGCACAGAGCCTTGTCACTCAACTAAAGCTAACTCGCAGAATGAAAAAATAATTCTTGGCCAAGTAGCTTTTCTTTTCTTCTTTGACCAGCTGATTCCAGAATTGCAACACTTGCATTCTCACACGTAAGCTTTATCTTCAGCTTCTTTTGTGCAAAGTCCATTGAATGCAGTCAAACTATCTCTCTGGCTGTTATCAACTGCCGGACCTTGCAGTGAAACAAATAGAAAGCGTTCTCTTATTCTTCCTTCTGTTACTGAAGTTGTAAGAATAATAATTTCTATTTCTAAATAATAATTTCCAACAGCAAAAAGTTGGAATGTTTCAGAATCTACCAAGGCTGCTTTACTCAGCGAAATCCTCATTCTCCCGGAGCTTTGAATAAGCTACTAATGTGACCTAACCACGTGATAAAACACTGGTGCTTTAGCTTTTGTTCAGCGATCACAGCATTTGCTTTGCTGCTGCTGTAAAAATGGGATACGTAAGTAATGCACGGAGAAATCATATTAGGAGGCACCACAGGTAGAAAGGAGGATGATGCAAAGTAACACAATTATACTGAAAGGCCTCGCTATCGCAAGCCTCCAAGGCTCCAAACGCTGTGGCATACGCTCCCAATTATATAGTTTAAGATTTTAAGCAATACATGTAGAATAAAAAGAAGTCAACAGAGACTTAATCTGATAATAATCTGAACTGGAAACACCTATGGAAGAATAAGCATAGCAGCATAGCAGCATATTGAATTGAATTTTGGTTTGGGAAGCAGCTCTTACACAGAGAACCATTATAAAGATATTTTAGCCCTTCGCATTCACTTTTTCCTTCAAGTAAGTGGCTCAGAGAATGCCTACCATATATCTTATGGCCAACAATGAGATTATATGGGATTTCAGCCCTCTGTGTGCAGCAAAAATATTCACAAGAAATGATCTGGAGCAGCCCCCTTTAAGTGAAGGGGGCAGGAGGAAAGACAAAAGCCCTCTAGCATCACTTTTCCCCGTACGTACACACACAGTGTTCTAGTTAAGAAAAAAAGAATAAAACAGGATAGCAATAAAGCAACTGAATCACAGAAGTCATCTCTTTTCTGGCTCATCATTTCTCACAGCAGTTTAAGAACTGGCAGATAGACTGTGAAAATGAATGCAAAGCACTTAGAAATGTAATAAAAGTTCCTCAATCCATGTAATATAATGAAAAAGAACTGGAACTGCATTTTTTCATCTTGAGATCATAAAAGTCTACATAGCCATTTCCTCCCCAACAAACTGGCTTTTCAAGTCTCAATATTTTAATAAGAAATGACTGAGAATTATGAGGTTTTTGTTTAAAAAGTGTTTTCACTTTAATGGGTTTAGTTAATAACATCACGAATGGTACAAAAATGTGTCCTTTTTCACATTTCCATACATTGTATTACGGACCACCTGAAAATCTGGACTAAGAACATATCAAGTGTCTGTTATTAGCCCTAGCCTTTTTTTTTTTTTGCCATACGTAGAGGAGATATGCAGAAAACATGCATGTGTTAACAATGACATGTTAGGGTTAGCTTAGTAAGATATGACAGAACGTGCACACTGCAATGCACGCGTGTGTAATAGAGTATGAGACCAAGTGTCACGTGTTAGCAATGAGAAATGAAACGACCAATGACACACCGACATTTTGTGACCGTAGTTTTAGCTTTTCTGTTTTAAAATCGTTTTAAATAGTAGTAAATATTTAAATAATATTTAAAATATATTTCCCTTACGGAAATCATTTACTTGGAAGACAGCCTGTAAGATTTGCCTTTTTAAAAAGTAGTATTTCATTTAGACAACATATGAATACGAAACACGTCACAGAGCTCTGAAGATCCTGAAGTCCTTAGCCATTTTCAGACACAGTTTTTCAATCCAATTTTGTCTCCGATGTTTTGCTAGCAAAACTTTGGAAGTAGCATCTCAAAGAAAACCTGCCTTTAAGAGAAATACTGTATTTCAATACAAAACAAACCCAACGTAAACAGGGATGCCATACTAAAGGAAATGTCAGTGGAAATAAGAAATAGTATTTCATCACACAATTAGTTCAATTTCTGCTTTGCTAATTCATAGTCTAAAGAGGGTTCCGTTCCTTCCTAGTGCATCTTCTCTTGCAGACGTGAGCGCTCATTTTCCACCGTTAGATGTTAAAGGATAAGGACGTCACTGTTGCTTCAAGAAAAAGACAGAAGATTGAGCTGTGGGTGCAGAGTTATCTAAAACGCAACAAAACAAAGTATTTGTGCAAGAAAAGTCATCTGTACATTGACATTTTTTCTAAGTTTGCTTCAGTATAAAAAAAGCCTTTTGAATCCCACTAACAAAACTTTATTCTTGTTTATGATCCTTCACACACTTGAGAGTTCCACGCTTTTATTCGTCCTCAATGGTAAACTAATAAATCCAGCCACCATTTTTGTAGCCCAAGACACAGACGGAAGCTCTATTACATCTGCAGTAGTCTGGGGCAGTTAGACAAGTTTTTTCTGTCTCTACAGGCACAGTGCTTGTTTAACTGGCCTGGGGAATAATCCAGCCAAAAATAAGCCAGGTCAGTCTCTCCAGCAGCGCAGAGCATCCTGGCCATTTTTATTTACTTATCTAGACGGTTGTCACTAGAATTCACCTTATTAAGTAGGGACAAACTACTCCAAAACCCTCTCATCTCTTTTTTCTTCAGTTTCTAAGGACTTGGATGAAAACAAACAGCTTCCTAAAGCTACTTCTAGATTCAAAACTCTAGAGGAGCTGTAAAGTAGTGGTACAGAAATCGGTCAGAGAAAAAAGATCTCTTTTAGTTGCTCTGAGTCATATGAGTGAGGGAAAGGAGACAAAGTCCAATGAGTTCTTTACAGTCAAGGAGACAACTCCTGTTCCCTCAGTCTGCATCCCAACCACTCTTAGCAATACAGCCCAGGAACACCCAACCTATGTTGTTTCACCGAAAGGAGACAACAGGACACCACTTGTGCAATTCAATACCTCTCTTCTATCTGTGCAGCCAGGAACTGCTGCTGCCATCATCCCTGCCAATAAGGGAATACCCTAAATAAATTTGGGAACTCGTACTGTAGCTTAAATAGTACAAGAGGCACATAGCTACCTGCCTCCAGTTGGCGTATTTACAGTAAACTGATTTTTAGCTGATCACTACAGACGTTGGCAACTCTGCTTCACGTGTTAACCACAAACTTTGGCTCCTGCTTGGTTCAACACAGCGTGACTGAAACAACCGCAACCCTCCTATCCTCGTGTCTACCCTTCTTTGCACTGTAAAAATGAATTCGCTTCACAACTGCTCTGACATTCTGCACATTCTTCCTAAATAAAAGCCCATTTCACTCTCCTTGATTATAGTAGACATCACAGTAGCACAACGCATCTATTAACTCGATAGTGACCTCCCTTTTTAAAGCAAACGCGTTATGACGAGGCTTTAAAAAAGGCAGAGCTACAAACCCATCTCTGTTCACTGTAGTCTGCATACAAGTTTCAAAGGAGAATTATTGCTTTTAAAAAGACAAATAGCTTTGGAAATATGGTAAACATCCTATACAGTTCTAAAACTAATCAGCTAAAATTCTGTACATACTTTAATATTCAAACCTATTTGATTACTCAAGATCAAATAATTGCATTTTTACATCTATTCATTAAACTCTTTATAGTTCTAAGGTCTAATGAATGTTTAACAACTAAATAGGATAAAAACAGACAACAGGAAAAAACGTCGCGTGGCAATGAACATTATTTCATTTGGCCAATGAATAGTGAACCCTGCTTTCTTGGCTGAAATTAAGGCACTAAGTGGCAGTTAAAAGATAAAGGAATTATTTTTTTCCTATGTTATCTGGAAAAGAACAACATGACTTTTTTTTTTCTTTTCTTTTTTTTAGGACCCCAGTAAATATCCATTCTGAATGACTCAGTAAGGCATTCTGTTGGCAAATTTAAAGAAAATGTTCTCCTGATTAGAGCCCATTACATTCATTGTCTGAGAATGACTAGTGGCACTACTGTTAAACTGGAGGGACAAAAAAAAGCTACAAGAAAATGTCTGAAGACTTGAAAGGCACCAAAAAGAGAACAGCTCTGCAACTGCCAGTTCTACAAACAACTAGGTAAGCTGTGTTTAACACTGCATATAGTCTATTCAATCACAATCTTTGTTGACAAAGATATAGTAGTTCCTCATTTAAACTCTCAGTTAATCAAGTGCTAGTTTAGTAAGAAATTTATTTTCATGTGTCAAAAAATACTTGCAGTGTCTAACACAACTACACTTAAAGCAAAACTAGTCTAGTATGCATTATTCTGGTTAACACTGAAGCAAACCTGTATAAACAAAAGGGTTACCTCGAGATATATAGTTTACAATATGAAATCGACATATAAATGAATAGGATTTACTGAAAACAATGGAAAGTATTACAAAGATACATGAAACAATTTTAACCACAATATTTTCTCTGTGAAAAATACAACTATTAGTGAGATAAAATGTACAATTGAATTTTTTTTTTTCCAAAAGAAAAAAAAAACACAGTATAAAGGAAAATATTTTTTTTCTTCAAAACAGGGAAAATAGTTAAGGTCATTGTCTTTCATTACAATATAATTTGACACACAAAAAAAGCAGTCATAGGATTGCACCAACTCCACGTTCAGTCTCCTGAACGTGACAATAGTAAAAGGAGTCCATAAAGCATAATGACATTTCTGGGTTTGATGATGGCAATACACGTTCACAGAAACTGATGTCGCTCTGGCTCTGTTCACAAAATGTACAAAACTCAATTTGGTAGCCAGACACATGTACCCCAATGCTGACTCTTCTGTTGCTTAGTCAGAGATGGAAAAATCTGTCGTATTCTGAGTGTTGATATCTTCTTAGCAATAAAGAAAAAAGAATATGTAGTGCATGCTTTATCATTTATCAAAAACATTTCTGAAAATAAAACTAAGTTATCCAATAGTTCACAAAATAGAAAAAAACAATTCTTCAGGTTAAAAATGTGGTTAGGTTTACGTTCAGTTCCATCTCCAAAGGGCTGATTTCCTTGGCAGCATCGCTTTTCCTTAGCAAGAGCCAAGGCACAAAGTTCCATAAAGAGAAATAAAACTGCCTATGAACAAGAACGCAGCCTGGCTTTGTAAAAGAAATCAGAGCCTCTCTCTGAGCTTTCTGTTCCATCAGATTAGTGCTGAAGAAAAATGTGAGATTTGGAATACATTTCTGTTATGAGCATTTCTGCTGGACACGATTCAAAAGTTCACCAAACTTTTCAAAAAGATCCTCCACCCATTTCATATTTTTCATGCACAGCTGCACAATCTCTTCCTGTCCCAGATCTGCACTCTTCTTCTGAACAGAAGAAATCTATTTTGAAGAGAAAGAGAGAAATGTGTATACATATATACATATGAAACTGCCAGTATTTCAGATTTTTTGTTTTCATATAACATTCTGTAGATAAATACCACCCTTCTTTGGAAAAAAACCTTTATGCTTTAAAACCAAAGAAAAGCCCTCCCCAAGCTGTTTTGTTAACAGCTGAGCCAGATCTCAACTCTTGTGGTTCTGCTACCTGGATCATTTCAATCAAGGATTTGCAGAAAAACAGAAAGGAGTGGGCATTTTAAGACAAGAGTAGCTCCTAGATCTCACGAGTTACATAAGCTACTAAAATTCATTTAATTTGCTTGGAAAACAGTCAAGAATGCTAACCTACTCTGATGCAAGCTGATTCCACACAAACTTCTTCAGCCTCATCTCTGAGCAGCAGTGCCCTTTAGGGGCAACACATGCACTCAGCATACCCTTTTGTTTGTGGATTTAATTATTTCCTTATGGCAATCTATACTCACCAAGAGTACAACAGTGCCTCTGTATTTTGACTTCCCAAACAACTGTAAAAATATCTCAGAAAAACAGCAATACTTACCTCCTCTTTACATGTCAGATATATATGATATTTGTAATGATGGAGTGAGTGATACAAAGAATACAACTGTATTTTTTCTGGATCTACCGTAAATTCCTGCAAAAAGAAAGTTTCTTTTCAGGTAAATTCAGGACGGAGACATGACAGGTGTCATTTTGTAAGCAATTTTTTTTCAACAGTTCAGAAATTGAATAGTTCATTCAAATAATTGCTTTGACATATTCTGGTACACTGTAATTTATACTGTGTCATTCTCATTATCTTGTATCTCCACATTCGCTACAAAATCATTTTATTAAAACCAGCTTTGAGAATGCTTTCAGTGCTTCCAAACGCACTGCAACTGAAGTCTAGGACTAGTAAGACACCACTTTGAGGAAGGTTAACTATTTCCTATCAAAATAGCTGCACTGCAAAAAAGCACACAGACTGCGCATTAGGTAAGTATAGATCAGCTCTACTCAGATGTCGTTTATCTAGCCACCTTTTGCCACTGTGGTCAGGAATGGGCCAGTATCTAGCAAAACCCAATTATAGGGTCTCTCCAGGAATGTTACAGAAACAAAGTGTACACCTCAAGCTTCTCCCTTCCCATCCAAATACACAGACCAGTTACTGCCTGCACGAGAGGCAGCACTACTGCTTCATCTTTCTGCAAACTTGAGTGGCTGCCACAGAAGACTTCCTGTATAAATACACAGGATAAATGTATAAATGTGTAGAATGCATAAATGTATAAATATACAGGATAAGAGCATTTGGGTCTAAATATAGTAAAGACGTGCAAACAACACAATGCAGTTCAAGAATTCAAGTAGGGGAATCCTTCTGAAATGTCTGATTATATTTTATGGAATACAATTTTATGGAATACAACAATTTTGGAATATAATAACCACTGGAATATAACTTGTTTTTTTTAAAACAGAGAAAGCATTTCGTTCAACAAAGATTTTATATTTGATAAATCTAGAGTAAAAAAACCTAATACACAAAACTGTTTTACCCAAACACGGTTATCACATTCGAGGTCAGATGGTGGCAGTAGCAAACCCTTTGAACACTCACCTGTGCTAATTTAGTGGTTGATTTAGAGGCCCTCAGTGTTTTCTTGTTGTAAGCTTTACCATTCATTTTGATCTTTGACACAGATGCTCCACCACTTTTTGTCTTAGAATCCCGAGTGATCACTGTGAGTTCAGGAAAGATTTCCAAAGCGCTCTTAAAAGAGAGCACATAAAGGAAAAGGACTGTGAAAAATTCAAGAATGGGCAGCCACTGACTGCTAACTTCAGTGCCTGATTTGTTTAGTAATACAGTATTAACTGTATGCAGTGAAAAAAAATCATTTTATCCATGCTTATTAGTGCATATTCCAACTGAACGATACTCAAGATAATGATATTTTTCACTTATTTTTGCCTCATTCAGCTGAAATAGAAGCAGGCTTAATCCTTGTCAGATTAACCCGAATCTTACACGAATATCAAACATTTTCCTCACCAATACAAACATGCTGGCAAACATTAATGTTTCATTATCTTTCATTTTTCGAATAAAATATTAACTCAAGTACAAGCTGGTACTTTCATAACAGAAGACAAACATAAAGGCTTTTTATCTTGCAGCTTACATCACAAGCAGATTCCTTAGCTTAGACCCAGAACTCCATCAACTTCCTGAGCTCCTATTGTGAAATTTAGGCTTAAGCTAACTTTAGATATACGATTGATACGATGCCTCTAAGTGAACACACAGCAAAGCTATCACATTAGTTATGAACTCCAACTGAACAAGAAGTGTTAATTATATGCCAGTATTATAGAAGGCACTATTGTTATTTTCCCTTAAACTGAGGAAAAACGTAATAAGCAACTTCTCATTTTGCATGTGTTGTGAATGTAACTAGAATTCTAGAAATTCATAGCCTACTTTGATTGGCCTATCTTCTTTCTCTGCATAGACATGTATAAACACATCAGCTGAGAAGTATTTTACTAACAGAAACTTTACAGAATTTTTACCACAAACAGAAAGCAAAAATGGAGGGCTAATATATCCTGCCTCTCTGAGGCTCAGTGTTACGTTTTGAAAACATACAGCCCTTCCCTGTGTGTCAAACAGTTCACAAACTAGTTGTTCTTTGATCATTCTGCCTGGGCTTCAAGCTACTCTGGTCACACTATTTCCTTCACATGTCCAGACATCTGCTCCACAGTACAGCTATTTAGGGTACAATTGTATTAAGATTTTTAAGCAATAAAAATCACTTAACCAGCAGATCTAGAAGGACAGCAAACAGACTTTCTTTTGGCAAACTTGAGAAGCTTAGAAGGAAAAGTGTTTGAAAATGAATGAGAAAGCATGGTGAGCAAAACCAGAACTTTACCTTAGTGGTATAAACACAAATGTTCTCCAAATGTCACACACAAGCACTGAATTTATAGCATCCCTCTTTCAAATTCTTATTCACTTCTGTTACAAATTTGCCTTCTGGGTTTTTAGTTGTGCCTGCATGGTATGCATTCAATGACTGGCTTATAGTATTACTTTAAAAACCTTAGAATTTGAAGAGAATACCTTGAAAGTATTATCCAAGCGTAATTTGGAAAGCAGCCTCTTCCTATTGTCATTCAGCATGCCATCAATTTTTCTCATATGAGGCAAAAGTAGCTCATCTAAATGACAGTTTAAAAAGTAACACACGATTATTAGGAGACACAGTAATGAGACAACACCTATCCTGTTTATTCTACCTACTAACATAAAATGTAGAACTCAAAAATAATGCAATTTGTTCATGCACAGATTTTAAAAGTGTGAGATTTCCCCCCCCCCAGTCAGACAGTGGTGTAGGTATCATGCAGGTTAACTGCTGGCTGCTGTTCAGATCCTTCTCTAACTCTTCTTTGCTAAATGGAAAAAGTCAAGAGTAAGCAATATAATCTTAAACCATTTTCTAAACAATCCTCTCCTGCGCAATAAAATTGGCAGTTTTATGAAAACAAAATGCATGTTTTTGACATTCTCTGATATAAGGGGACTCTTGTTTACAAAGTCTTTGCTTTTAGTGGGTCTACTGACATAATTAACAGGGTACGTAGATCCTTGAGGTAATAAGTACACTGATGCACAACCAGAGCGAAATGGGAAAGAACAGTCTAGAAAATAGGTTCATTTAAATACAGGTGAACTGAATATAGTGGAAAACAGCAACCCGCAATTCAGCAGGTGAAATGATTGGTTTTCTGGAACCTTTAACGTTATACATGAGTGTTTTGCTAATTTTTGAGAAATAGAATAGTTTTGAATTTTGTCTTCTGGAATCCACCATAGTAATAAGTCCATCAGAAGTTTTCTCCCCAGTGGGAAAATAGAACACAATTGTCTTCGACCAGAATTTCAAGGTTCTGAAGCACAAAACCCACAATTTTTAATGGTAGAAAGAATCAAAACTACCTAGTTATATGGCAATTTACCTACAAGAAAAAGCACATACCTGTAACACTGTAATTTGAAATAAATGTTTTTAGGATTTTAAAAGACAATTAAAAAA
>JAOWBP010002559.1:716784-731858 GCA_028571105.1 Tragopan temminckii
CTACAAGAAAAAGCACATACCTGTAACACTGTAATTTGAAATAAATGTTTTTAGGATTTTAAAAGACAATTAAAAAAGAGCTCAGATCGGACAAGTCAAACCTAACAAAGCTGACAAAACAGCATTTCTGAGTTACTTTGATTCCTCAAATAGACAGTGCTGACAGATACATTTATGTACACGTGTGCGCCTACCCTAATCTGAATTCATGTCCTTACACAAGCAGTAAATATATCACATAAATGTTAAGTAAACAGGACAACAGAACAAAGAAACAAATAAAAAACACCCAAACCCAAAAATCTAACAAAATCATACAAATTTTAAACATACTGTACCATTGCTCTTTTCCAAGGCTTGCATTGTGTCTGGATCCAAGGCAATGCTAACAAGCAATTCCATATAGCTCTTAAAGGTCTCTTTCATAGCTCTTGTGTTCAGAAAGCGAGTAACAAATGGAGGTGGGGGTACAAGCTCTGAAAATTAATGGGAATAGGGTGAATTTTCTTTCCTAGTGTTCCACAAATATTCTGTGCTTTCTTGAAAACTGGAGGCTCTCTCTCATAAAACATAAGTGACCCCTACTGGTATCCCAAGAGATTAAAATCCATTACAATCAGAAATAACAGCGAAACTAAGCACACAACGAAACAGGTACAAACAACAAATTAGGTACAAATGATACATTTTTGTTGCTGCTGTTGTTGTATGTACAATTTCACCTATCTGTATTCAAATGATTGTGTTTTAGAAGGATGTAGACATTCACTTTTCCATTATTGCAGATGAAAGCCTTACAGGAAAGGGATAACAAATAACTTTATCGAGTTACTTCAGACTTGACATTTAAGTAGTAAAAATATATTTAATTGACAAACTACAGTTCAGGTTAGCTGTTGCGCTCCATTTTGCACGGCACTGTCAAGTTTGTCTACTAATTAATTTGTTTTCCGCACGAGGCTACTAAGAACAATTGGCAAGATTTTTTCCACCAGATTATTTTCAGTTAGTTCCAATAGGTTAAGATGCTAACCATAGCGTATCACTCACCATCTTCTTCACTTTGGGCCTCAGGTGAAGAATCAGACTGGGAAGATGAGAATTCTTCTTTCCACTTTTTCCTTTTCTTTGGCGGTGGTTCAGCCTTTACTTTTGGCTGCTTAGCTTTGGGTTTCACAGAAGAGACCTTTGTTGCTGCTGGTTTTGGTGTCGGTGGATCAGGTGCTTTGTTGTTGCTACTACTAGGTTTGCAATGAATAGTCCTGCAAAAGTATGAATAACATCTTTATTGAAACAGTTACCACACAAGTCTGCAATTTAAGAGAAGAGCTGCTGGCTTATTTAACCATGAGATATTCCTTGTGGATTATATACGCTTATTTTGCTGTCACATGTAACTAGGACATATGCACTATGATGCCACATTTTTTTTTAACATGATGCTCAATAATTACTCTCAATTATCTATAATTAAACCGTATGTCAATTTTATAGCTAGATGACAAGCACAGCAAGTTCAAATTGCCCAATATTTGTAGAACTTATAAGCTACAGAATACTGGGGCTAATATTAAAACAGACCATCATGAAAAAAAAAAATCAGACTTGACAGACTTGAACAAATAGTAGCAATTAATGATCTCGGCTGACAAAGTGAATTTGGAATACTGTATCAACACAAGGATGATAATTCCAGTAGAAGCACCAGGTACTGAGGACTGCAAGGAGGAAGAAGACAACTCCTCTCCTTTCTCTTCCTAGCACTCAAAACAGGAAAACAATCAGGAAAGTTTGTACTTTAGGACCAATAGAAATTTATCATAATCTGAGAACTCATCATCTAGAAACAACAGAAGAAAACTGAGCGATGCAGTCAGTTCCTAAATATCAAAGCAATACAGCTTTCAGAATATGGGATGAATACAGGTCTGGGAAGCGTCAAGCAACTTCTCATTCAAATGTGAAAGCAGTGAGATGTACTCCTAACACTGTTGATATCTTCTGGAATCTTGTGAATTCCAGTCATCTGACGGAAATGAAGACTTCCAACTGAAATGGATAGAAACAGTGGATGACAGTAGGATGATTCGAGACACGGAAAGCCTGCCTTAGAAGAGGAATGTGAAAGAGCTTTAATCCAGCTTACTGATACTAAAATGGAATCTGACGGCTCTCCCAAAATATATCAGTGCAGTAAGAACATCAGGGAAATGCAGAAATAAAAGTCAAAAAACTGCACTGGAAAGAGAACGTATGGGTGCAAGCTAATCTTGATATTTTGGCTAAAAGACAACATTGTTTCAGAGCACTGGACAAACAGATCCTGGAACAGTTTTCTGTAGTCCAAGAGGAAAAAAAAAAGTACCCAAATCCCTGCTAGTTTTAAGTAAATTGTGATTATTTTATAAAATCAGTTATCTGATGGAACTGCTTTCTTTGAGAGAAGAGAACTGGACTTATAAACCCAGTCACTGCCTGAAAGAAGAATGCTATTTTTTTTTCATTACTGTTTAATAGTATCTGATAAAAAAAAAAAAACCCTACATTAAATTTGAAAAGCCACAGAGAGAAAAAAGCCTCAGATAGCATCTGAAGCTGCTGGAAGATAAAATGAACTAAGCATAAAAGCACAGAAAAAGCTGTATAATGCAGATTCCATAATCTTTTTCAAAAGTACAGCCAACACAAAATCCAGCAGCAAAGAGGTTTGCAAGCATACTTATAGTATACTGGGTCAGGTTGGTCACTAAAGCAATCTAGAAAAGCATACCTAACTTGCAGAATCAACAAGATAGAAGAAAATGGCAAAAAAATAAAATAAAAATCATTATGCCTGTAGGCTTCTATCCACATGCTGAGTATCAGTACAAAGCAACACAAAAGCACACAGCATACAGAGCTCTAATAGCTCTGAAATTCATGATAATTACAATCCACAGATTCCAGGTAAGGAAGTCTGGATACGACAGTAATTTATACCTCGTTTCTTAAAACAAAATACAGTTTCCAGTTTCCACTTAAAGATGAATTAAAATAGCACTGAGTTGTAAGTCTTGTTTAGTAAAATAGATTCCTAGTACAAAAACAGTACGACAATAAAAAGCAAGCTGAAATAAAATACCTTGCAGACTGTACAGGCTTGCTTCGTGGCTTTCTTGAACATACTCTAACATATTCCTTTTTGTTTGCATTTTCAATGAACTTCACATACACTCGTTTGTATTTTGTTTTTGCATCCCCGAAGTAACCAAGATACTAGGAAAAAAAATAACATTCAAGTGCTTCTGTTATGCAGAATTATTTAGTTTAATAATTAAACAATAAGAAAAATGTTAAAAATAATCAGTTCACATACAGTGATGAGCCATCTCACAGCAGTTATAATTTAACAGGAATTATTCAATGGATTTCAAATAATGCTTATAATGAGAAAGTGAGGCCAGAGGTAATTTGGGCTTTGTTTTCTCCCTCTATTTAATAAACCACAGCTCTACTGTTATCAGGATTACCTGCTGGCAAGGGGTTACTGGTTGAAATTCTACCCTACAGGTATCCTTCCCAGAGAAAGCAGCTGGTTCATGAACCTGCCTCCACTCACTTTATTCCAGTTGTGAAAAATTGTTTCTTCACCCAGAGTCAACAGTAACAAAGAATCCATGTCCCAAAGCCAAGAACCTGTACGAATCTACCCATTTATATATTTTGAAATAATTTTAAAGTAGGAGGAAAAGCTTTTTTTTTTTTTTCTGTAAGGATGCTTTTAAGAATGTTGTGTCAAAACTGCTTGTTATTTTGCTTTCTAGTCTTCCATTAAGGAATTTAGTTGCCATGAATCTTCCTAAGGAACATTCAGACTCACACTGTTGGTAGCAGCAAACTCTCTCTGTCCATCCCGCACTTCAGGAACAAACTTTTGCAGTAAGGCCTTCTGTACTTTCCAAATAGCTGGAGGCTCTTTTCCTGTTTGCAAAGCAAGCTGTAAGAACAGAAAATTATTTCCTAATAACAATGCTTGTTCTTATCTCATGTGTGTTTGTGCACTGTTGTTTTTTGGTTTTTTTTTTTTTTTTTTTTAGCAAGTTATCCAGGGATAAAATGGAAATAGAGGTAATTCAAATTCCGACTGCTTATTACATGCCATTTTTATTAAGATAGCATGACATGTACTACAGTAAGCATAATGGTCTACAAACTTCACCTTCAGAGGTTGAAGCTGTGCCAAACAGCTTTCCTATGCTCAGTGTCAGAACTATGACAACTGAGTCACAAAAGTGCAGTTTTTAAAATATGGCACTTCCTTAAAATTTGGTGTCCGCTTGCTCTATCAAATACTTTCCTAACAAAAATGCAAAAATCACAACAAGCAGCAAGAAAAGCTTCCAGGTCCCTAGAAATTCCATAGCAGAAGTCTGCAGCGTCTATGATATTACAGTGTGATGCTCATGGTAACATGAAAAAGCAACATTCAGTACAAACGAGTGAACTAGACTTTTCAGCTCAACTTTAATCCAGAATTGACTTTGGTAGACTTTTCTTATTCAAATAATTAAAAAAACAAATGAAGTTGAAAACAGATTTGAAATTGTTACCTCTAGTGAGAATTCTCAAATTACTAACCCAAAAACTCTTTTTGGAAAACATACAATCAAGTATAGAAAAACTTTCCAAAGAATATTTAAATAACAAGAAGAAAAAAAATCCACCAAACCTGAACTGTTTTATAAATGACAAGAGAATGTTTTATTTTAAAGCTGGTAACACTGATTTGATAATGCCACATGAATTAATGTAAAACTTTGGCTTGGGAGAATGAACACAGCTCAGTAATAAAAAATATCAGCAAGCACTGATACGAGAATTGCAGGCTATAAGACCAAAAGAAAAGGTAAGCATCCATTAGAATGTGACATGGAATGACAGTAAGAAATAAAAAGGCAATAAGGAACTTTCCTATAAGCTCCTGTGAAAAGCTGTACTGGTTGCTTATGGAAGCCATTTCAATGGAACCACTGAAACTTACAGAGCCATTAAACCCGAACCTCTCCTAAGAAAGAAAAAAGGCAACTCCAAGACTGTCCACAAAAAAGCATTATTTTTTCAGCACCTTATCCCTGAGAGCCTACTGTAATCTTAAAAAAAAAAAATAGCTTCTCAGTAGCCTGTGGAAAATTTTTGTTATATTAAAAATAAAAAAGTAACTCCAAGTTTTAATAGAAGTTACCAAGACACAGATTTGCATTATTATGGATAAAACGGGCCACGTACATTCAAAACATACTCATAACCCATTCTCGAAAGTTACCTTTGAGGTAACTTGGCAGCAAACAGCAGAACATCAATCTGTAGCCTCTCCCCTTTCAGCAGTTTTTGGAGCTCAGTTAATATAGAGGTCTTTTGGTGTTTTATTTTGGTTGGGTTTTTTTCTCCATGCTCATAGGAAATATTTACATTACCTTTAGTGTCTCTATATCTTCAATCTTCACTACAAATTCATCACGTTCTCTGTACATGCCCTCTCCTCCGCTGTCCGTATTCTCCTCCTCAGTACCTCCTTCTATTGCAACAGTGGCCTGGATCTTTGCTAACTGGTCAGAAGTCCCAGCATCCTGTTGAGCTGCTTTTAAGGAGTCAGCTGAACTCATTTTCTCCTGCACACTGACTACAGGAGATGCCATCTGTGGCAATTCCTGCTTTATTGTAGCAGCAGTGGAGGCAGCAGAAACGACTGCCACTTTTTCAGCTTCTGAAGTAAATAAATAAATAGATAGATAAATAAGTTATCAAGAATTAGCAACATGGGTGGGAACTAGATTTCTTTTCTCTGTTACAATACATACAAAAAGCATACATTCTAAGCAAAACACCTATGCAAAGTGCTGAATATGATCATTTCCTTGGCCACAACAAAGCCATTAACAAAATTAAGATTAAAAAAGTTAGTTGTAGCTGATGTACCTCTGATTGTATTAAACTCAAATCTATTAGCATCTAGAAATAACACCAATGAATGCCTTAGGAAACAACTTAATAGTTACAGACACACCCAACGAAAATACTGCTGTGCTCTGTGCGACTACGCAAACACCACAGACAACACTTACAAACCGAACGGTGCTTCCAGTCTGCTGGTGGGTAAGGACTTTTTAAATTGGATTAAGGAGAGAGAAATACACATGAAACATGAGAACATTTGCCCTGTAGCTTTTGAACATTTATCAGTTATATCTTGTACTAACATAACTGGAAGTTTCGGATTGCAGTTTGGGTAATATCCTGATAACCCGTTAGTGTTAACAGCAGTAATGAGAACTGACAGAAAGAAAAAAAAGGGAAGAGAAATACATCTCTACATCTCGGTGCCAAAGGAAACTCCCACCCTTCAAAATGATCATTCTTTCCCACCTGAAAAAAATTAGGATGCTTTTAGGTATCACTTAATGCTAATACACATTAGATTCAACATTTATTTGCTAATCAAAAAGAAATCAAGTTAAATAGCCTCAGGGTAGTTACTAATTTCACTAAGAAAACTGCCTTCAAATTTAAGAAGAAGGCCATTTTACAGTTATTTTGCAATCACTGTTACTTGTTGACTTGTTGAACACAAACAGGAAAAATGCAACATTTTGATAAAAAATAATTAAAAATAAACTATCAAATTATCGTGTCAATACAAAAGCTGTATACCTCATGACGGTTCATTAAACCAGTTCACTAAAAACTGCTAAGCCATTAAATACTTTCTTCTGCATATATCATGTCCCGTTATTAGAAATCTGTTATTTTTATTTGTTCATTGAAGACTGTAACAGCTTTAATAGACACAGCATTATTAGTTCCCCAAGTATATTTACATATTCTTCAGAACAGCAAATAAACATGTATATACCACTTCATATGAACCACAAATGACTGCATTTTAATTTTTGTCTTCCCATACTTGTGCGCAAAGAGAGAGAGGAAGGAATTACTAGAAAATCTGCAGAACGCCAGCGCGTGGGAACGAAGTCACTATTAAACATCTTGTATTTTGTACAAAGTCTTGTACACAACAAAAGAGGAACTTGAATTAAAGAATCTACCAGCATAAGTACATACGCCATCCTTATTAATAATAAAGATATCATAGCACTGTAAAACAAAGCCTTGCAAATACAAATACCCATGCAACAAAAAAAAAACCCTCTGAAATACTTCCTTAGGAAGCTGTACACACAGTGTGACTTCTGAAAGTGAAGATAAACAGAAAGAGACATTTGAACCACGGAGCTGTCCAAATTTTGGCTTTCAAGGTGGAAAAAAAAGTCACCGCTTTCTTCTTTTAAACACTTCTTAAATTGAGAGCTTGTTTCTCTTACATTTACTAGTAGAGTTATGTGCTCAACTCGGCAGCTTTTAATTGCTTACCAGAGAAAACGAATTTCACTGAAAAGATCTGGTTAGGCAAAAATATGCTGCATGTCAAAAATGCCTCAAAACAAATCAGCATCAAATAAAAGCTACGATTGCAGAAAGTGTAACATGTAGCACAGATGTAATACAAGTGGAGCTGAAAAGCCAAACAACTGGAAAACTGACTAATGCTGTCATCAGTGGTTGCTGTCTGTCCTTCTGCCCAAAACATTTCTCAGCTTTTGTTCTTCTGCAAGCCACAGATCAACATGAAACTACAATACTCCTGGTTAATGCTGCTGAAATATACAGGCTCCCACCTCAGACATGACTAGCTAACTCAGCAGTGCTCAGTTTAAAAGCTTTCAGAAACGTTTTCTGTACAGCTGGAGCATCATAGGAGGCAAACATTTAACTCTGCCCAGGAAGAACTTAGCCCTTGCTGACAGCAATGGTTCACTAGTTCTCTTGCTAGAACTCTCTGAAAACACATTTAAAACCACTGGATGTCATGGTTTGTTGAGGTTTATGGATGACAATCACACTGAGCATTCTGAGACAGAGGAGAGAACAGACACAGGATTCCAAGTCTGGGCTAAAGCAGTTTTTCAGCATTAGAAGAGTCCTACACAAGCAGCGTGAAAAAAATTTATTGACACATTTTCCAACAGTGGACACTGTTAGCTCAAGTCATACTCAGCACACTTTCGAACACAGCGCTTAACTATGGCTGCAAATAAAAACAAAGTAAGTCAAAACATTTACCTGAATTAAAGATAGCCAAGATTTTTCTTCCCCCATCCCATTCTCCATCCCATCAGCTACAGAATCTAGCAACGTATTCACTAGCAGCAACTGTTTTACCTGATTTGTTCTTTCTGTCAGAAGAATCATCCAGCGCTGACAACGCAGTAGAGATGCTCTTCTGAAGATCGTGGTTACCTCCCACAGAATCATCCTCATCAGAAGAAAATGAAGGCAGTGTTTCTAAATTTTTCTTAAGTTCTTCATCAGCTTTTTTGGTCGGACTTTCTCCAGCGACCTCAGAAGCTGCAGGTGCTGCTGCCGGCATAGGTTTTGTGGGTGACTGCAGGCAAGGGCCACGAACTATCTGGGTAACCGGTCGCCTCGTCCTGTTTGGCATTCGGACAGCTGGAGCTGAAAACTGTTGCCTAGGCCCAGACTTGAGAAAGTCTAAAAAAGATGCAATGAATCCTGTTTTGACTTCAGGCTGTTTTTCTTCAACTTCTTTAATTTTCTGCCTCATTCTTTCCTGATGCTGATAGGTATCGTAACAACTTTCAGAAACAGGAGAAGAGTACATCAAACAAGAGTCATTTCCTCTTGAGTTCTGACGTTTACACTGTCCACTTCTTTTTATCTGTTTCTGAATTGCACTGTCTTCTTCGGCAGCATTTTTGTTTTGGCTTTTTCCTTTGCTTTTTTTCTTCTGAAGGTTCCCTTGACTTAAATCTTGGCATTCTTCCTCAGCCCCACTTTGGGGCACAGGCAGGGACTGCAACGGACCCTTTGACTGGCTACCTGCTGCTGTACCATCATCACCACTCATATTAAAATCATTCTCTGAAGCAGCACTTTCTTCACTTAGACTCTTACCGCTTGAAACAAAGTCTAGGTCTCTTGCATTCAGTGTACCATCAGCAGAAACATCGTTATCTTCTTCAGATTCACGACTGATGCTAGACTGTTTCTTAACTGGGACAGCACCTTGCTCCTGCTCCTCCTGACCAGGGCCAAGTGTGGGAGAGGTCATTCTTGTCGGTACATTTTGATCAGAAGTGTCAATGTGCTGATGATTAAGGTTCACAGCTTTCGTCTGTATTGCTGACACCGGTGTAAGATTTACAGTGATCTGGCCTCCATTAAGAGAAATATTATTTATGCTTGCTGGCTTTCCAACTATAGCAGACGAGGCATTGAAACCAGAAGATACATGTCTTACATCCATTGATCGGAACTGTGTTTTAGACTCCTCGCTGTTTTCAACAGACCGGATTTCCTCTTCGTTCGATGCTGATTTGGCAAAGTCAGATGGTGTCACTCCACAGGCTGCCGCTGTTGCTGCTAGGATATCATCTACATTGGATAGTATATTCCTCTCATCACTGAGAAGCATAGATTCTGGGAAACATATTGAACTAAGAGAAACAAACGGATTTTTTGAATCGTGTTGATTTGTCTGAGTAAAATGATCTTTTGTCGCCAAATGTTGCTGTAGTGGTTTTGAGGGCTCAGAAATGTCCATTTTCATTACTTCTGAATTTTGAGTATGAAGTTGTTGCCCATTGCTTTGAATAATATGGCCATCCATCTGAAGGAACGGATGTGTCACCTGTTGAGGACTCTGTATTCTTTGCACTTGTGGTGATACCTTTGCTTGTCCTAAACCCGACTGCAGGATTGACTGATGCAGAATCTGCAAGTCACAGGTTGACTCCAGAAGCACCTGTGCACCAGGCAAACACAGCTGATGACCATGTCTTAAAGCATGAGGCTGCACCTGCGGAGTCGTACTAATGATTTGGCCTTGCTGTTCTGAAGCTTTACTTTCATGTACCTTATGCATAAGAGAATGTTGCTGGTTTAGTTCTTTAGAACTCACAGTTACTTGTGTTGACTGCATTAAATTAGCTGTTTTTTTCATCTCATGGCTTAAGTTAGCAATATGGCCAATATGCTGGGAGAGCTGTTCCACAGTATTAGCCATTCTCTCGTCTTTTTTTGTTCCTTGGAGAGTAAGTCCAACAACTTGATCTTCAAGACGAGAGTTACTTCTGATTACGCTTTGAGAGTAGCGGTCATCTGCTTTTGTGACCCGATAGGATGCATCCTGAGCGCTGATTTCCTCATCGGTTAGCCTTTGGGTGGAAGATTCAAGAGAAGCTTGTCGTTGCAAAGCCTGCATATCCTGCATTGACAACTCTTCCTCTTGTTTTGATGACGCATATAAGTTAGAGTCCGATTTCCTCTTTACGTATGTTTTTGTTTCTGAGGAAGGCCTGCTGTTCTGCAGCGCCTGTGAATGAGCTGGGGATGCAAAAGGAGGAGACTGGACAGATGGCAAAAACTTTTGAGACTGCGGTGAGGAGGATTCCTGCGACTGAGCGTTCTGGGAAGAATGCAAAGAAATATAGCTCTGATTAGGACTTGAGGCTGGAAGAGTCTGTATCCGAGGAGAGGCAGAGAAGGGAAGAGAAGGTGATGTTAATGCTAAAGACTGCCCTGAAGAATAGCTTTCTGAAGGACTAACAGCTGATAAAACTTGCGATTGAGATGAAAAGCTAACTTGGGATTGGCTAACTGGAGATAAACCCTGAGAGTGACTAGAAGAGTAACTCTGAGATTGGCTGACTGAAGAAAGTTCCCTTGTCTGTGGAGAGTAGTTCTCATTTGGAACCGAAGTCAGAACTTGTTCATCTGAGGAGTAACTTAGAGTTTGACTATCAGAAGTAATAGTTTGTGACTGCCCAGAAAAAGTCAATGTTTTGTACAACGTGGGCAGCTTCTCAACCTTGCTAGATGAGAAATCCTGCGAGTGAGTGACAGGTGGCACATTCTGAGCCTGGGAAGAAATATAATTTTGAGACTGGCTGACCGACAACAGACTTGGCAGCTGTGCTGTAGAATAGATCTGTGCTTGGCCTGTAATGACAGAACTCTGGTTTTGTGCAGTTTTGGCATAGCTTTGTGTCTGCACAGGGGGAGCTATGCTCTGAGGTTTGGGGGTCTTCGTTGACCTTGGAGGCTGTTTTGTGGAACAGTTTTTCACTTTTGCTGCAGAAGCAGGTGGAAAGCCAGGTGATGGAACTGCAGATGCGTAAGACTGAGCAAGTTCCACTGTGACTTGAGAAGTCTTCTGCTGTGGTCCTCCATTGCTCACCTGAGTAACATCTCCAACTGGACTGCAGGATAATGCTGAGTGCCTACATGTATCCTGAAAATTAACTCCACTTGTACTCGTTAAATAGCTGTGTAAGGAATGCTGTGAAACAGTCAATTGAGCCTGAACAGACTGAGTACTTGAAGGCCGCTGATGGTGTTTAATAACACTACATTCTCGCTGAAGTGCTCTATCGATAGAAGCCGTGGAACCAGTAAAGACAGATGTGCTATATGCCTGAGAAACCTGCTGAGCTCCTCCAATGGTTGAAGGCAGCAAACTAAATTGAGGTTGCAAAAGATGGGGTGCAGATTCTTGAGCAGAACGGTATGTTGATGACTGAGGTGGTACGCTGGTACTTAAAACAGAACTGCCTAGGCGCTCAAATGTCAAAGCAGCTGGAACAGTGCCTTGTGATGTTTTAATCTGTAATAAAGGATCATGGGTAGTTAAGAGGCCATTTGATGTAGCACTGAAAGTAGTATCTTGAAGAGTAAGAGAAGGAGTAGTAGCAAAGTTTCTACTGCTGAATGTGTTTGGATGCTGATAAGCCGATAAAGCAGATGTTGGTGGAAATGTTCCAGAGGTTGGCAACGCTCCAGTAACAAATAGTTCTGTGGCTGTTGAGGAATGCATACCTGGAAAGAAACAAAAAACATAAAGGGAAAGAGAACGTAAGGGAGCTTTACAAGTTACTTCAATAAATTATTTCACTGCAAGATCTTAAACACTTACAAATATAACAATCTCTAGAATCGATATGCTTTTCAACAAAAAACATACAAAGAGAAGCACTTATTGTGGGTAATTTCCAAACAAGAAGTGAAGTTCAGCAAGAATTCCAAATTCTATACCTACAGTGGGTTGCCCATGGAAAGTAACTTGCATCTTTATCACGCAAATTTTGGATTTAAAAAATGGTAGAAAAACAATTCTGTTTTTAAACTGAAGGCTCTTTCGAGTTTAAAAGGAATTCCTAGTAGAGGACAACTGATTAAAAGCTCTGGACACTTATAATATAAAGTAAGCAGACAAAATTATGTCATACCAATTGTAATTCAGAATTAGAAGAGCAATTTCACTCTCTCCAATACTTCTGTAACTCACTTTATATGAAACACCATTTTGGAGCATATAATGGAACAGCTGTATGTAATTCTTAAAAGGAAGGCTTTAACTTTCAATAGAATGAATAAATAATTTGTAAGCTTCCTTAAATGAAAGTTCATGTCCAAGTGAAAGGTACACCACCACTTATTTGCACCCTAACACTACTATGACAGACTTGCTTAAATGTTTACTAATAGAATATACTATTATATAACTGAGATGACAGTGTACAATTCCCCTCTAAGCTCTGGTCTCACAGCAGCAACTCATATCATTCCCTTTTCTTTCCTGTGACTTGCACGTACTGGTAAAGTTTATGTACTACTTCTAAAGTATATGAAAGCAAATGAGGAAGGCAAATTTATTTTCAAAGAGGATTAAGTTCCTTGTAAAAGAATCTGTAAGGCAATCCCTTTCCACTGAGATATTTACAAATACATGTGAAGTGGAAAAATGTAAAATCTCAGATATAGTTTGACTAATTTCAGTTCTTCTTGGACAATTAAAGTAGCTTTTAGTAATGGATTATTAAAGAATAAATAGAATTCTAAAAACCTGTCAGTAAATAAAGTTTGTCTTGAGACAAATATCTCAGTAAAAAGTTCAATTTTCATTATAAAATACTTCTGCAACTTAATCACAAAATGACTTTGGAAGTGTCAGATGAAACTGCGAAAGAAGGTCTTTGTTTCTTCTTTTCAGTTCAAGACATACAATGATATGAAGAGATATGATACTGAAGGTATTTTTCGCAAGTCAACAATAAGGTCTTTCTGAGCAAGAAAGTATAAGCAGTGTTTTAATGCATTTCTTTTTCTGCTCTAAGAAACTGCAACATCACATACAAGTGGGTTCTCATTTACTGATCACTACCACTACACAAAGGTAGGGGCATCCAGAGGGCAAAGAAGGGGAACAATTTATTCCTATTTTAACCGTTGATTTTCAGTTCTCCTCCAAGCCCTCCCTACTACTGAAAGAGTGGAAAACTAACCCACCACTAGAGGAAAAAAGAAGAGTGTTTTCTGTCAGATCAGTGAATAGCTCTGATTCACTGCACAGTCACACAAACACTGTATAAGATTAAGCGTAACTTGAAGCTACCACAGATGCAGCAGCAACACTTAGCTTGGTGTGGCTGCCTATAGCAAGCTCCAAATATGCAAAGTTCCCTGCTCCGCACAGAAGGCTTGACAGATGGGGGAAGTTTACAGAAGGCAGTCAGTCTGCTATAAAAGATGGCATATTTGTTTACTTTTGAATTAAACCACTGATTACAATGCAACATGCGCCTCGGACCTGCTTTTTGAGAAAAGCCTTGGTCATTACTTGTGTACAAATGGGCTAAAGTTATCCATAGACTTCTAGTGGCTCTATCATAGAAGAACTGTGACAGGGACAGGAGTCTGAGAATGAAAAGTCTGCTAAGGTGTGAGTGAGGCCAATTCTAAACAGAAGGTCAGATAATGAAATCGAGTAATTAGATAAAATTAAATCCTGTCCATCTAAATCCCTCCTAGACATCTTCTGCTAAGAGATTAATATAATTTAATTGATTTTGAGATTTTAAATACCAAGACAGAAAAGAAGTGGAAGATGTAGCCTTTTCCGGTAGGATATTTTTGTCTTAAATAATCCCAAATGCTCAATCACAGTCACCACAGAATTATATTTCAAGAGAAAATTTTCACCTGTCTGCCAGGAAGGAGCCCTGAATTGTGGCAAAAGGGTAGATCCTGAAGAGGCTGTCTGAGCTGTGCGAGACTCAATTGCAGAGAGAAAATTCATAACTGAAGTTTCCTTAGTGTTACTTCCAGAGGTGTGCATACCAGTATCAAAAATTCCTGAAAGACCTAGGTAGGGGCCAGGAGGAAACAAAACAAAGCAATTAGACAATTCAGATAAGCTCTTATAAAAAGCTCAGTCAAATAAAAAAAGGATACACATTCATAGTCCACTAAAAACAACCAGTGAAACATTACCAACATTATTAAAGTACATTCATTCTTCACTGTTTTAACT
Organism: Tragopan temminckii; assembly: GCA_028571105.1. NCBI lineage: Eukaryota > Metazoa > Chordata > Aves > Galliformes > Phasianidae > Tragopan > Tragopan temminckii. Next base: position 731,210 of record JAOWBP010002559.1, read on the forward strand.
GTTTCATAGCGTTACACCTGTAAACTGGAACTTAATGATTCATTTCAAAATATCTACTATTAAATATCTATTAAATATGATGCTCTGAAATAATATTTAGGTCAATCAATAAATATTCTCCCTTCATTATGAGATTCACTGTTTTACTTGTTATGTTAACTGTTTAAACATTCAGAATCCTCTCTGAAATGGGTTCAGCTTGCCCGTACTAATCTCTTCTTTTGTACAGCTTATAGCAGCTTGCACTTCCCTGTGGGACTGGCACCAGAAATGGGGTCTTGGCTTCATTCCTTGTTTCAACAACTGCTATCTATACCCTTCGGTGGCTGGGAGTTGGACAGGAAGTAATGCATAGACTGCAGAGCTTTGAGTAACTAAAATTCTGTCAAGATTACAGGGTCTGCAGCATGGAATGTTCCCTGCAATTCCAGTCCCTCATCATGCTGATCAGAGTCCTGGGCAAGAGATTGCAAATACCTGCAGACCATAAGCTCAACTATCTTTCCCTTGGAAACTGGATTGCAAAGCGAGGGGTAAGAGATACTACACTACACATGTACGTACACATTTACCATGAGAGTGGTGAGGTGCTGGAACAGCTGCCCAGAGAGGCTGTGGATGCCCCGTCCATCCCTGCAGGTGTTCAAGG
>JAOWBP010002559.1:731958-744813 GCA_028571105.1 Tragopan temminckii
CCCTGCATGTGGCAGGGGGGTTGGAGATTCATGACCCTTGAGGTCCCTTCCAACCCTGGCCATTCTGTGATTCTGTGAAGAGATCATGCTCTGTCTTCTGCTTACATGCTGACAGAATGTCACCAGGAGCACAGACTGATGCTGACACAGATCTAATACAGCTTAACTTGCTACTATATTTAGAATAATTTTTAACCTTTGCTCCAGCACTGGGTCTTAATTTGCACACGTAAGTACTTACATCATTACGTTCCTACTTGCGTTATTTATTCTATTTGCTTTAGTCTGAAAGAAGTGGCATGATTTCTGCAGCTGGCTTTGAAGCAAACTCAACGTCTGGCCCTTCTGCCTATGTCATCATCTGAGTGCAAGAACATAGGAACTCACAGTAAGTTACAGAGGAGATCTGCCCCTTATGTTTTCCTTTCGACTCTGGACATTTGAATAAAAGCTATTAACCAACTGTTAACTTTTTACTACAAAATCAGCTTTCCTTACACCACTTGCTATTATCTCTTTAACAATCCCTCTGATTAAAAAATTCGTCTTTAAGTAACTAAACTTTTTGTCTCATAATATAGACAGTTACCAGTAGGATGATGTGTAGCAGAGTATCCAGGAAGCTGATGAGAAGCCGTGTATGTCTGTCTGTGAAGAAGATCTGTTTCTGAATGTGATGGATGTCCTCCTCCATAGCTTAAGCTAAGGAAGAAATTAAACATTATGAACAAAACCATGCAGTTATAGAGAAAAGGTACAACTACAACGCTATCAAAGTTGTCAACAAGAGCACCAGCAAGTGACAAGCAAGTGAACAATCTACAGTTTTCGGAAATTAGGCATTTAAATTAACATGTTTCGATCAGACTTACATGGAAGCAAGCTGAAGGTAAGTGTCTAAGCTGGTACAAAAGCAATAATGCAAGAAATAAAGAAATGCAAACTAAACATCAAGCAACACTAGGACCTGGCCAGAAATGCTAATGTTTTCCAACTTAAAAGACCAAAAAAATGGGCAGAAAGCAAGACAAAATCCCAACACTTTCAAGCTCTGCACAGCACTTCCAAACGGAGAGAACGTAAGCCAGTACAATTTGCCTTTTGATGTTAAGATTACAGGTAGCTGATACTTACTTCAGTGTTCATATGAGATTGCTTAGGTTCAAAATGCAGCTGTAACCAGTCGCCAAAAGACACGAACAACTAAACCCACAGCTCTCCCTGCAAAAAGCTGTGAGGGACCTCACTCACCCTCTGCATCCCCTAGGATGAGGGGGCAGTCACTCTGCACAAGGGAAAATTGGAGCATTCGACGCCAGGAATCATGAGATCATGGGAAACTTTCATGGAAGTCACCACATAATATAAAAATTGGCAACACTACTGGATTTACTTCATTTCATTAAGATGACAAGAGTAGGCAGTGGAGATCTGATAAGCCTGAAACAGTACCGTGACCTCTACGCATTTTCACAGCAGAAGCCAGTCTATAACAGTATCTTAGGCTTCGAGCTTAGCTTCCAGCCTGAACTGTGCTAACAGCAGACATCTTCCATCTCATCTGCTCACAGGACAGGAGTGCTCATATATTCCACATGCCAGGCTAAGGCATGAGCATGAAGAATGAAAAACTCTTTAAAAGAGAACGAGAAGCCTCAGGTATTGCATTTTATCAATTGCATGTGTTGACTTTCAGAGTAGTAAACGTACTTTTAGAGAACTGCCAAATCTCAATTCAGAGTGAACTCAACCTCTAGAACTATACCTCAAGAAACTTGTTAACAAGAATCTCTACGTTCTAGTAAAGCTACTTGAATAAACTTCCTCCTTGTTTCTATCATGAGAATAATCAAAGTATATGACGACTTTTTATTTTATTCTTTAAACAAACGCCCAGCTCATAGTTAATACAACCGCAACCTCAAAAATGAGCCTGCCTTTCAATAAAAACACTGTATTTATTAGAACAGTTAATTGTTTATTGTATAATTACTTGTTGCTGGAATGTAGATTCTTATCTCAAAAAGCCTGCATATATGCCTTTAGTTTACACAGGCTTATCCCAAACACAGGCACAGCCATCTGAAAGTTTACAGCCTCGGGGTTTCTCCTTATGAAATTCAGCTCTGAAACAAATGAACTTACACGGGCTGTAACTCGCCTATCAAAAATCCACTGAGCATGGCAAATAACACAATGGCCATCTAGTCTCTCGTACTCTGGTTTCACAGTTTGTTAGAATATCACAGGCGTTCCTGCTTGTACTCAAATTCTACATTACTTCCTGAAGAAAACATTTTCACGTTCCTTGGCACCTGGTTGGTTACGATTAGTTGCATTTAGAGGCCAAATCCATTTCTCTTTAACACTAATCTATCACAGCCATCTCCCACTTCCACTAGCATAGTTAAACATAGTGAAACGCACAACAGAGTGGCTATGCTGGAAAGCAATACAGATTCCACATACGCATTTGGAAAGTGCTCCCTCTGAAAGTATGCTCACTGAAAAGGTCCGTTCAAAAGATCAGAGATATCCTGTGTAGAGCTATCACGATTTGTCGTTGCTGCAAAGATGCAATCAAAACATTCTTGCCAATGAGAGCCAAATAACTCTGGTATTAGTCAGCTACATTGCTTGGTTTGATAGAAGATTTAAGCTATCTAGTAAAATTTATTGAAGAAAATGTGCATCCTTTGCACTGTACCTGTTACTAGAATACCTCAACCTTGACTTACAGCTCTTTATAATTACCCACTATTAAGTCTTTCCTGAATCAACTGTTCATGTTATCTTTTTATATTGCTGTTAAGGTAATTTATTACCACGGCCCTCTTCAGCTTAATGATTTCATACAAATTTAGGTCATCAACTGCAGAAGGTGCTGACTTACACTGCATGAGCCAACCGCCTCAGCTGCCAGCACAATTATTTGCTTTATGCTACCAATAGGTGCATTACTTAACTTCCAAATGGAACGGGAGCACCACTTTTGCAAGGCAACAAAAGGTAGTTGCAATAAGCACTGAAGATAAATAGTAGCCTTTTAAAAACTGCTTGTTTTCTTCAAACAGCCTTGCTCTGCGCTAAGTATCCATGCCCAGCAAAATGCAGACATAAAACCACTTCAAACTAGCACCTTCACTTACTTAATATTTGACAGAAAAAAAGCATTGTTATGTATTAAAAAAAAAAAAACAAAACATCTTTCTACTTTATTTTCCAGATCAGTTTTCTTTACAGTTGACAATTTTAACTTTTTCCCTTAAGTTTAGTACCTGAGCAATTACTTACAGCCTTAGAGAAACACTTAATGCTTCTACGAAAAACAGATCGGGACTTTGTGCAAGACTCCATTCTTTTGTTCTCAGGCAGTTGTAAGTTCTGCCTCTGATATAAATGAGAACAGCTCCAAAAACTGAAACCTTGTAAATCACAGGGCATTTTCAAAGTATTCAAACTGTGAAGACTGCTCTGACAGTGAAACTGGACACCCAGAAGAGTTGTTTCCAAAACACAGCACAGCTCTCGGGCTTCCAAGACTGAAGTCCAAAACAACCAACCTAAACAAGACAAAGAGCAACAACCCAGCACGCACCGGGAAGTGATGGGATGCGAGGTGAGCGAGGGAAACAGTGGGACTTCATGTGGGGCAGCCCACCTCTGGCTTACCGAAAACACAGGTGTCCTGACTTGTGGGAAGATGAGTAGGCACACAGTCAATTTATAATTCAATCACTGAAGCGATTAAAAATGCACCAGTATCTTCACATGGATGAGGAAATAGCTTAAAACTCACAATTTGCATTTTATCTGACTTGAGATTTATGTGAAATAGGGGAAATAGGACTCAAGTTAACTCAAGTATATTTGAATTAAATTATATTTAAAAAAAAACAAAACAAAACACACGTTCTTAGCCACCTATCCCAAAGCTCAGACACTTTGCAAAGGCATCTCCCTTCGGGTAGCTCTTCAGACAGACAACACCGAGTCCCCGTTAGGAGCCTGAAAGCAAAGCTGATGAAGTACCAAGTAGCACAGACCAATTAATTTCTAAATATTAAAAATACTCTTCTAAAAAGATAAATATATACATAGATATATATTCACAGCACCCTACGGAGGCAGAAAGAATGGAAACATCACATTTATTACAGATGACATGGAGGGCCAATGGAAGATGGCACTGGCCTTCAGCTGCCACGCGCTTCAGCTGCCCGCTCTAACAGTGATGGAGGTCACAGGACTTCGCCACAGTCAGTAAAGCAACGCCAGAAGCGGGCATATTTAATCCAAAGTAAGTCGGATCTTGTATTTAAAAAGCAAACAAACAACAGAAAGGAAAACACCAATGACTGAGAAAGCAAAATCATAAAGAACTGAGGTATTTGCCTGGAAAGAAAGCAGTTCCTTAAATGAGTTCAATGCAGCTAATAACCTTTTATCAGTGCTGTTCAACTGATAGGCCAATGCACTTCTGAATTTAAAAAGCACTTAATACCAAAGCAAGGGAAACAAATCCCTATTCAGTCCACAGACTGGTTTTCTGACTGAGTTCAGTGCAACGTTACTTAGAAATGCATACGAAGTGCAATTTTTCACCTCTGTTGGCCAGCCTCAGACATACTAAGAAGAAAAAACCAACAAAAAACAATGCTATGAGAGCAAAGTTGGTTCAAAGCTTTCAAATGCTGGCAGGTTCAAGAAAAAATGAAAAAGAGCCAACACCTCGTATCTAAATTCTCTTGGTTCTCTCATTGGACTATGCAAGAGATGACCCTTTATACTTGAAAGTCAACCAACATTTGCACAAATATATATTTCTTTTTAACAGTCTGGAACAATTCTGGTATCCGTGAAATAAAAAGAATCCGATGCTTGAAAAATGAAGCCCACCCCTGAGAAATTAGAAAATTTCTGAAGTTGATACGTCTTAAATGGGGATAGGTCAGACGTTACTGCACCCAAGAGCAGACTTCTATTGCATCTGCCTGGCTTGTTTTTGAACTATCACGTAAAAAAACAGAGTTGACAACATTTTAAGGTATCTTTAATGCTGTTATCCTGCAAGATAGAAGGCTCCCAAAAAGACAGAAAACACAGAGTTAGACTTCAACAGTATTATATTACAGTAAAATGCACAGTCCTGTTTTATTCACAACCTGCCTGCTATATTGCATTCTTACTGTCCAAGATTGTCACAGGCTACGCATTCAGTGTAGAATATAGAAAGCCGTAATACACTGCGGGCAGCCACCCTTCACACTTCCATTAAAGATGAATTTAGAACGCAACATTCATTTCCCCCTTTGACCCACAGCCCCCGTGAACATGACTGAGCTTGCTGGCGCTCGGACACGGAATGCCTGCAGTGCTCACCAGAGGAAACACTCCTAACTTCTTTGCTTTCCAGCGCCAAGGTGACAGCTTCCAAGAACTAAACTCCGAGGCAGGAAATCATACGTAGGTAATTGCCGGAACGAGCACAGGTTGGCACCGTTCACATGATCCTTTCCTTGAACGCGTGTCATTTCTTAACGGAGGAAAAGGATTTCACGGCAACAAAGACCCGTCTCCATTTTATTCCCATGTCAGTGTGTTTGACTTATTTATGCTTGAGCCTTCTAGAAAGGAAAGGCAGAACTGCTTCAGGAAAGCAAAAACAGTCTTACTGGCACTCCAACACCTGAGTGCAAGTGCTGGCTTGCCTGACTAAGGAACCTGCAGAGTTCTTAGTAACAATTACAAATCTCTTTGCAGAAAAATCAGTTGAACTACGTCTTGAAGCTGCGGATGCGAAAATTAGGATTCCTATAGAAACAAAGCTATTTCTGAACCTCGGGTACATGAAAGGACTTTACACACTGCCATATGTTCTTTTTTTAAAGGTATACGATCGTCATCTAAACTTTATTTTTGCTGACATCTTAAAAAAAGTCAGCAGCGCGTTACCTGAAGATGTGGCTCAGCTGCATCAATGCCTGACAAAACAGTCAGTTCATTTCAGCTCCTGAGGTGCTCCACAACCCTTCTCCTCCCTCTCCTCTACTACAGTGCCATCATTTGTGGTAAGCTTAAGTATTACCTTTCAGGTTCTATTTGATTTCTTAATAAGCTTTTTATTTTCCAATTACATGGAAAAGACAGAGTTGAGATGTTAATCACAAAAGATGGAAGAGATGCAAATACCTCTGTCCTATCGACTGAGCTATCTTCGGCAACACCTCTCCATCACCACACCTCCAAGCATTTTACAGTCAAATAACCCATGAAATATCTTCTACTTTAAACTAAGGAAACTAAGGCGCACACACTAAACCACTCAGATTTACGAAGGAGGGCAACACCCAAAAGGAAAGGTTTAAACATCCTGTACTGAAATAAGAGTCAATTTCTCAACGTTTCAAAGCTAGTATTTCTAAACCACTGTGAAGCTCAGGCTTTGCAGACCAGAGCCACAGAACGCACACAGAATTGAGGCAGCTACTCACCACCGGCATTTAGGAATGCAGACCGTAACATCCGTGTTCATCTGCACAGCCCACCATTCGAGGCAACCAAATATACTGCAAGTCTTCTAGCGAGCCCAGATGTTTCCCACACTGGTTTCCCCACCTCACAACACGCAGCAATGGGTAAGCAGCTCATACGACCTCCTTTAGATTCAATAAAGAGGCACCTCTGTGACTGACATCCCTTCTGTGCTAATGTAGGAGGCGTGCTCAGAAAAGATCTAACACTGTAAAACACATCCGCAAGAGTCCTTTACATTAAAGGAAACATCAGAGGATGCTGCTCCCCACGTTTATAAGGAAGCTTAGCACAGTCCTTGAAGAAGCGTTCAAGCTAAATTCATCAGTGCTCTCTTCATCTTAAAACAGATTGTAATCTGCATTTCTAGTCTTCCCAAGGGGAGCCTGCCTAACATGTTGTCAGCAGGAGTTCCTATTCGTACCATACCAACCCAGTTGCATGCGTACTTCAACGAGGAAAATCTGCGCTGTTCAAAATGGCAGAAAAATAGCTGCGCTGTATTCACTTTTCTCTGTATTAGGGAAAAGCTTCACCCTATATAACGAGCTCCTGCATTACACCCCAAATCATCTGCTCAAGATTTTCTAACTTTCAAGCAGCTTTCTAAACAAAAAAACAAGTAATAATAGAGAACAAGATGACACATACACAAGTTATAAAGTTCTTCTAAATGATGAAAAACCTGTAGTTGCTTTTAAAGAGAACAACAGAAGGCAGTTTTCTGGAGGGGAAAAGATCAGAAGGAAATCCCAGCTCTCTTCAGCAGTTCTGAGAATCGGCGACCTCCACACCACCAGCTCCAACAAAAAACTGTAGTTGTCAAATGCTTGCTGCTCAGAGGCTTAAGGAGTCAGCTCTCTAGGATCACTCTTCATATAGCAAATACAATCAAGAAAAACTTCACATAAGCGCTGTCCCTGGCAGACTCAGCAGAGAATAACAAAATGTGAGGAACATATGAATTGAAGGATTATTCACTGCCTAGCACCAGAATTTTTGACACGAAGAAGAGAGAAAGTAAACAGGATGTGGTGTGAAACACCAAGTTGCCATATTTCTGAAAGGGATTTCCTGGTCAGAACGAAGCGCAACACGCAGCGCGCAGCACAGGCTGGTACATTCAGTATCTCCTCAGAGCAGCAGCCGCACTGCACACACGCAGCACATGTGCACAGACCGTTTGTCTGCCACAGTCCGAACGTCCAAGAGCTTTCGGACAAACTGCCAGACATCTGGAAACACCGGACGGAGAGCCAGAGCTCTCAAACTCTTCTCCTGCAACGCTCAGGTGAAAAAGAGGGCTATCTCCAGCGAAATCTAGACGTTCGACAGCCCTGTGCAGCTCACACAGAGTTATTAAGGAGTAAGTATTCCTTCGTATCCTCCTATGTAAATAGCATTACTCTCAGATAAGTGCGCCTAAGGGTGCTTTCTACCAGCTCAGTGTAATTGGTTACACTTACACAAGTCCCAGGCAAGCATCAGAGGTAGGCATGTAGAAGGAAGATGAAAAGAAAGGCAAGAGGGGCAAATAAGAGCTTGTCTTAACACATATAGGTTCTCAGCGAACCGCTCTGGAATAAGAAAATCCAAGTACGCAGGTGCTGGTGAATAAAAGCTCCTTACCCCTGTTCCTTGTAACCCGCGGCCAGAGAGGTTTTGAGGACAGCGAGAGCATCCATTCATGTGTGACAGCCCATTCACAGCAAGAAGGCAAGGAAGCGGCGAAAGGAGAGACGACAAAATCCAAACTGACGAGACCTGCCTTGTAAGACAGGTAAATCGGGTGCTCGGTAACCGAGAGCTCAGTCCTCTCTGAACGCACCGCTTTTTCTTTGCTTGAAACTTCTCAGAGTTCTCTCCATCACTTGCGTGGCACAGCAAGACACGCCTTGCTGGAGAGGCTGCACACCGCATGGTGTCTGCATGGCAGTCAGTTATTTCTGTCACACTTAAGGCCACCAAGGAAGGTCTGAAATGACAGGATTCACGCGCTATCTTTTAACCGGATTTACTGTAAGTGTATGGAACAGGCACTCACAGTGCAAAATGACTTTCTGATACGCAGAGCGGTGAACGCTTTGACTAACTGCAAAAAATAAAAAATAAAAATCAAACAATCCAAGGAAAATACACTTGCGTTGTGCAAGAGCTCTAGTATTGTCTACAACGAATAAAACCAGTCTTAAGTGCTTTTCCCCTAACGAAGACTTTTCTAAAAACAACCTCCTTCCCATGACAGCATCATGCCAGGATCAACAGCATCTCCAAAGGAAAAAAAAAAAAAGAGGTGGGCAAAAGTACAGAAGAAACAAAGGGAAAAGGTTGTTCTCTGGCGATACAAAGTAAGTGCTTACACTTAAAGTAACAGGATGAAAGATAAGATACACATACGGACTGAAAGACTTTTTGCAAAGGTGAAAGAACACAAAACCCCTTTCTTTCAGAACAAGGAGGTATTGAGTAACCTGCGGTGAAGCTCTCAGCTCCATGGGAAAGAGCTCGCATCTGAAATATCATCGTAGGTGACCTCAAGGCGGGCCCAGTGTTTCACGTGGCTCCTTTCTGAGAGCTCCTCCTGGGGATCTGGGCAGCAAAGCCTTGTCGGGACACCTGCTGAAGACAGCAGGCTGCGCCCCCAGCTCCTTCTGCAGCAAATAACAAGATGCTTGAAACACCTGGTGTAGTTGGTACACTCCCAGACAGGTCAGTAGCACATCACTTCAGAAATGCCTTTTCGGCTCGTTCATCAAGTCCCTGTAAAATACCTGCGCTACTCCACAGACTGCTTGTGTTCCACTGGGTGTGTATAAATGTTTCCAATACAGGCCGTGACAGAAACTTTAGTAATATTTACAAGTGACCCACCTTTTTATATGTTTATAAATTTGGTTTAATCCTCCTGCGCCTTTATCTTTTAATAGAAAACATTTTAAATACATTCTGTTTATGAGCTTTAGCTTTCAGCATGCGAAACACCGCGCCACAGGGAACCTCTTGTGTTAAACATGTTTAGCAACAAGCACTGCTTTTACCTCTGAGGAAGTTTCATTTGATTAAAAAAAAAAAATAAGTTCTCTATTTTTCCATATTACCTGCATTTTTTATTTTCTTCAACTTCTGTAGCTATGCACAAACCTACTATAACTTCAGATTGAGCCCTACTCAAAGTCACAACCGTACAGGTGTTACAGAAAACTTGACAGCTATGCAAAAAGGGTAAGTTTAAAAAAAAATAATAATAATCCTAACAGCGTATTATAAAAGTTGAAGTCTCGCAGTTATATAACTTTCCCTCTGAACTATCACTAAGCAGTCTGTTATTTTAGATTAGCTGCTATAAATATAGGTCACGCTAACCAAGTGTCAGTGCTATCTATTGTAAAGAAGCGTCTCAAATTAAATGCTATAAAACCCATACGTCTGGGTAGGACAGAGGCAGACAAAGACTGCCAGCACAGAAGAAACATCAGAGACCACAGCGGTTGCCATCAAGTTTAAAATAACAAATAACTGTGACTGCCATTCAGTCACACGCAACACAGGGTCAGGTCCTAGAGCTGGGCTAACACCAAAGAAGAGCAATTAGCAAAAATCCTTCTCTGAATGAAAACAAGAGGGCTTGCCAAGTCGGACGTGTACTCAACCAGGAACTCATCATCATTATCGCCTTTTTGCATTTCTCCTTCCAAGTAATTATGACAGTCTCACCAACTACTACACAGCCATTATGGTTTTCTGAAGACCGTGTTTTTCCTCAAGCGAGTAACAAATCAGTTTGCTGCTCAAAACGGGACTGTACAACCAAAGAGACAGCATCTGCACAGAAATCAGGTTCCTAAGAGATAAAGGTCACGAGCAGCATTCTGCAGGAATTCCTTCCAGCTGCAAACAGACAGCATAAGAGGCACAGGGGAAACGGGGAGCGAGGAGGACAGGAGCGCCCACTTTAGCCCTCCTGCTCCGGGCTGCTTTGCTTGCACTGCCCAAGCACTCCTCAGTGCAACTATTCTCTTCTTAGCTAATGAAGAGGTTCCAGTGATTTCCATTCTCACCATCCGTTCTCAATTCATTGACTTCTATTTACCACAGGATAAGTTATGCCACAGCAGACCTGGTAACGGTGTCCTTACAATACTCCACCACACGCTTCCTTTGATAGGAACAGTGCCACTGCACAGACAAAACAGTGCCTGCAAGAAATAAGGAGCAGGATAAAAACCAGATGGCTGAAGTTAAGTACAGGACGACAGAAGCAAGGCTTGTAGGGAGGAGAAATCATTTTGATGAGCCACGACCGTGAACACGGCTCTGCACACAAAGGGAACACAGCCTGCCACAAGGCAGCCTGCACCAGCATAAATACCAGGACAGCCTGACGGAAATATTGCTGCCTGTACCACCTGAAGGCCACATTCTCTTCAGGCAAGTACCAGATGAACACGGCACACGTTTTTGTAATTTAACCTCAGATTAACACAGCCTCAGCTGTTCAGATGACTACCTGTCAGCCGCAATCAAAACCAGTTTGGAACATTGTGAAGCAACCTACAAGAATGCAAACCACGAGCACCTGAGCTCCGTTCCAGCACACCAGCACCTCCACGACCTGCTTCCAGCCTCAGCTGTGACCAGCATGGCTCTGAGGTCCCGGTTCTCCACCCACACCGTGGTGAACATCAGTGAGAGCGAAAACAGAAACACCTGAGCACACTGAGACTGTATTTAGCACTGTCCCCAAGGCAGTTTGCATCCTACCGCATTTTAAATTTTACCATACAACATGAACCCTAAGTAAGAACTCAGTACAGGAGAACTTCAAGCATACTACAATTCAGGTTTTTTTTTTCCCCTGACATTTGCTACAGCTTAAGAAAGAAAACACAATCAACTTAAAACATTTCAGTCAACACCTTTAAAAACATACCATTTATCACCATCTACACAGCCTCAAGACGAGCTTTTAGGAACTGAAAGCAAGATCTCTTTGACGTTGCTTTCTAAAGCATAACAAAAATACTGTCACGTGAAGAATGCATTCAGTAATTCTAATTTTCTTATTAGCAGGCTGAGCGTTATAGGTAGCAGGCAATGATTCCATAAGCTTGTGTGAGGAACCTGTCTTGGGACTGCTCCCCACACCATTTCCATAGAGGTATTTCCAAAATAAAAAACCGAGAATGCTTTAAAGTAGCACCTATTAAAAAGACCTAAGTCATGTTTTGAAAGCGGGGCTGTTGTTTTTCGGAACGCAGAAAATAATCATCAAGCACTTGTGCATCTTCAAAGACCCTGGAGGGATCCAGTGTTTCTCTGCACTACAGATTCTTAACTGACCTGGAAAATACAAAGCTTCTTCATGGAACAGATGACATGATCCTCCACAGATGCTGAAAACTGGCAAGAGCAATACAAAAAGGGCATGTCGCTGACTACTACTGCAGCCAACATATTAACATGACTAAGAGGAGTCCAACGATTAAAAGGAAGATGAAATAAAGCAGTGGGAGATTCTATTTTACCACGCTGGCAACTTTGAAGGGACTGAAACAGCTTCACAGGGCCAGGTTGTGGCCAGGGACCCAAGACTCCTTGCAGTTCTCTGTGAAATGGGGAACCTGGAGCCTCAGGCCACACAGAGATCTTCTTAACATTGATTTAATTGCTTAAAAAATGCACTGTCTGCAGTTCAGGGAGAATGACAATATACTGGAGGGCACCCAGGAGAAAACAGAATAAATGAAATTAAAAAAAAGAGAGAGAGAGAGAGAGAAAAGAATGCCTGGTAACAAACTTCAGAAAATTATTTTTCTTAATGAGAACGTAAGGCAGAAAACTGACGAAAGTTCTGAAGAATTGCTACTCAGGAAAGCACGACTTGCCATAGGACTTCCAGCATCAACAGGGCCGTAACAAGATTTGGAGCTGGAAACTGAAGGCGGCCACCTCCAGCTCGGGGGTAAGGAATGAGGCAGAGCAGGCAGCTGCGTTTCGCCAAGTCTGTGCCGAATTGGAACCGGCTGCCCAGAGGGGCCGCCGAGCCTCCGGCCCTGCAGACACTGAAGAGCCACCCGGCTGCTCTCCCGTCCAACCTGCCGCTGCAGGGGCCGGGACCTGACGACCTCCAGGGGTCTCTTTCGACCCCTACGCGCCAACGACTCTGCAAATTCACCGGGAATCTGCAGCCCCAACCTCCCAACGCTTAGGCTCCGGCTTCAGACGCAGAGGGAAACAACAAAAAGAAGCGCCGTGACCCGCACGACGAGCGCGGCGTCCTGCAACCCGGCGCCCCGGCCATCCGGCCGCACGGACCGAAGC
>JAOWBP010002559.1:754338-767452 GCA_028571105.1 Tragopan temminckii
CTGGCCTTGAACACCTGCAGGGATGGACGGGGCATCCACAGCCTCTGGGCAGCTGTTCCAGCACCTCACCACTCTCAAAGGAAAGAACTTAAAAAAGCCTTTGATTAAAGTATATTTTTGTTGAGTGTGCAAAGTGCCATGCAATTAATTACTCTTTTTAATCCAAAATAATAATCACAAAAATACATCAAATTAAGTAATGTTTACCAGCAAAGTCTAAAACGAACCGTTGTAATCCAGAAGCAGTAATATATTCACACTTGCAAGATAAACTCATTACATGATTTTCATACTCAAATCTATTATTAGAATGAATAGAAAATCCACACAGCAGTAAAGTATGTCAAACAACAGAGTAGACTTATGATGATGACTGAAAGTATTAAGTCACCAAAAAACGGTTACTGTCAATAAAACCAATTAAAATAATGTTCCCTCTAAAGAAACAAGATGAAACTATTAATAAAACATCAATAATATGATGGGATGGCTCAAAGTGCATGTGGAAGAGGGGCGGTACAAGACTTACTCTTTATACATTCTCTCTTCTTAGCAAAACACCCTTGTGCAAAGAATAGTTCTGCAGCTTTTGCAACAGTTCACTTCTCCCAAAGGGGATCTTGATTTGCTCCTAGTTGTGCTAACGATCTTTCACATTTCTGTAAACCATCTTGCAATATGCAAGGTAGTGAACTTTTTAAAAGTTTACTATACCTCAGTAATCCCTCCTCCCTTTAGGAGGAAGTTTGTAGCTAAGGGGCAGGAAGCGACATAGACTTCCTAAATGCCCGTACCCATTTTGGGGGTCCTGGGTAGGGGGGTGGTGGTGCATCATGTTGTCCACCTGAAATAACTGCTTGCTCGTATGTTGGTAGTCCTGAATCATCAGTTCTGGGAGGAAGTGGATTTAAAGAAAGTTCTTCGTGCCTTCTGAAGATGGAAGTCGAACTACGTCTTCTGCTTCTTCCACGATCCAAATGCCTAAACAAAATTAACAGCATTTATAAACAGTGGCTTTTGTTTTAACAAAGGAAAGAAAGAAGTAGTCTTTCCTGTAAAATTAAAAAAACAAAACAAACAAAACCCCAAGCAAAACAAACACCCTTGCCTTTAATGATCATAAACACCAGAATCCAAATACTCTCTTCAAGCTACACTGTAGGAATAGTTCATTAAGTTTATAGGGAGGAGAGAGCAGAGAGTCCTCTCGTGCTCCTTGAAGTTTATGATGAAGGAACAAGCAGGGCTAGAGAAATAGCAGAGACGCATTTTCTCCAACCTAATTCTTTTCACATTTGACATAGAGTGTATGCTCTTTATGGCATGTAATCTACTTTTAAGCGTGAAATAAAACATGTTAGACCCTCCATTGTAGGCCCCAACCTATTAAGTGATGCTGTATTTTAGTGTTTTGGATCTAAGATGACACACACAAAATAAACAAAAAAAAACCACAATAACCAGAAGTTATGTCGGCCATGCGAGTGTTGTTCTGTTGCTCTATGTTTATGTGTTACTGATTAACTTCACAGTAACTAGTGCTTACCATTGTAATTTTGCTTCCAGGAAAGTCAGAAATTTCCTATTGGCTTCCCTGAGGACACAGTTAGACCAACCACTACTGGTTTTTAAATGCCACCCTCAGAGACCAAACTGCTTGTCTTGCTTTTAAGCAATGGAATTCCTTACCCTGGTGGTTGCCTTGATTTACATCTATCTTTGCAGCAGTAGAAGATAAGTAGTCCAATTATGGCTAACATTCCTCCAGCAGCAATCGGACCGATTAGAAGTCCTGTAATGTTTATTCTTTGTAGTGTTTCATCACCTGAAAATAAAACATGAGCTATTTTCAGATAGGGTTCTTTCTGTGTTCTTGACAGTTTACACTGTGAAGTACTATTTTTCTTGCGCTCTTCTTTTCACAAATGTCTAGCTTGCTCTGAGAAGCCGTAATATCTGTGCAATACAAGCTAAGATTGCTATTCGCGTTCATCTTAAAGCAAAAGTGAGCAGATGTTTCTCTTTCTGTACGTGAAACTTGAAGATGTCTCTCCTCCAGTGCCTTCCAAATATTATTTCACATACTTCTGGCCTTGACTGAGTTGTAGATCTGCTCTCTGAATGCAGAATGTATTAGAATAAACATGAAATACTGCAACGTGAGAAAAGAAGAAAAGGGTTACTTACCTGTTTTTATCCTAGGACCTGTGGTTGAATAGTCGTTCCAAAACTGTGTCTTTAAAAATACAAAGGAGCAGATTTTAAAAAGATCCATAATTGGCAGCCTTATTGACCGTTTTTTTAAATACAGCACAGTAGCAAAATTTAACAGTGGCATGAATGGAAGCAACTCTTGCTGAAGGATTTGAACTTGCTTATCCCAGCATATTTTTGTCATACACTCAAGTTTGCATAAAAATTGCAACTTCAAAAAGAATATAATACCAGTTTTGAACAACAAAACTGCATTAACTGTCTGATGTTAGATCATACAGAGATATTTTTGCCTGATTACAGCAGAGGCTAGCACATACTTTGATACAAAAAATGCTTACAGTTAACCTTTGTAAATCCCTACAAAAGAGTAAAGCAAGTTCTTAAGAATCAGACATTTGCATGAACAGTATTTGAATTCATATTAGAGAAAAACATTCACGTTGTGTCATTGCTGTACATCAGCGTTTAGCCATAATCTTGCTAGACAGCAAAAAATTCCAGCAAGAATCTGATTTAATGCTTTCACAATTGCAAACTAACATTTTCAACTTCAGGTGTTCCTTGCCCTTTCTGAGTTAGGGCAGAGCACATCTAAGATCAAGAAGAGATTACTGTTTTCTGCAGTGAGTCAGTCTTCAGACAGCCATTATGTTCTATTGCTTGGCCAAAAGGTTTTTTTATGTATTTTCCCTTTTAATAAAAGTTTTATTCCAAGCTGTATGTATGCAGCAATTCAGAAGACGATGCTACAGGAATACTCTTCAACAGCTAAACTGTAGATCTAGCCTGTTACTCTTCTCTTACAAAACACTTGGCGTTAGACAAGGATGAAACCAGCCAATTAATACATGGAGCACGTGGAATGCATTTAACCTGGATGCTGACAAATTGCTAAGAAAAATACGGAGATTCTGAAATACGGGTAGATATGTATAGGTATACCTCTTCTATGACAAGAGATACTTGTGAAGTTTCATTTACATTTCTTTCACAGAATTGGAGCCCTTGTCTGAAGTCTTGAAGGGAATAGTGCATATGCAAGCCCATTCACTGTATATCTAGAGCAGTAATTCCGTCTAATTTGGGCCTCTACTGCCACTATAAAACAAGCAATTGTCTCACTTGTGCTATTTTCTTAAGGGCTACAGGATTTAAATACAGTAATCATCTATTCAGCAGTCTCCTTCGGTGTATTACATTGTTGGAACAATTACCGTTCTGTCAGTGTCTTCAAAAATTTCTCTGGCCTCCTCATAGCTGCACAGCTCTTCCATACATTCTCTTTCCAGGTTATCAGGTGTGAATGCTTCAAAATCAAATCTGTTGTTCAGAAGATGTCGTCCAATGAATAAATTGGCCTCCTTTGCTGATGTGAACACTAGTTAAGAACAAATAAAAGTTATTCGAAACAAGCTAGGAAGGCTAAATCTTATGGTTTTTAAAGAATGGGCAACATCCTATAGGACTGTGTTGAATCCACTTCTTCCCCTACCATATCTCAACTACATACAAAAGAAAGAAGCACAAAGCTCTCCTCCTAAAACATCGTCTCTGCTGCTATCTTTTCTAACTACGCAATATAAAATAGAAATACTTTCCTCCCATGAAGCATTTCAGCTATCCCTTATACTGGCCAAGAGTATTTGGTTCTCCTGACAGCTGCTGGAAGTTCAAGTTTTAGTACTACCCCTTCTGGGACGTGAGCATCAGAGCCCTTCAGAACAAAGTAATGCTTGCAGAAAGCAGAAATCCAGTCACATTCAAGCTAAGCAAAAAAAGAACCCTCAAAATACATTTATCAATATTCTGCAAGTTTGCTTACACAACTTAGAATTTAAATCATGGCAGCAGAGCCCTGTGCATTTCACATTTGTTCTCACATCTCATCTCACATTTGCTGTGACAGCAAGTTCTGTGTAAAGTTCTGTGTAAATGTTTGTTTGCTTTAAATTAGTCTGTGATAGGAATTTTACTGGCAGCAGACACTTCTGAAGACATTTAATTCTTTTCCTCTTCCGTGCTTACTCTAGGTGCCACGAGGCCCTGTGGAGTAAAAGCTGTGAGGTAAGATTCCAGAAGAGTTAGTGAAACTACAGGAGGTTTTGGAATATAGGAATGTGTTTTCTCACCAGATGTTCTTCATAATCAGCTTTTAGCCTGTTCTTCCTACAGCTTCATTTAAGAAATATCATCTTCATATAACAGGACTAGTTTTCTGGCTTGGCTGGTAGTGAAAGGGTAATCTCTTCTCTAAGAAATCCAGACTATTTGGTTCAATAACATAAGTAGAGGATTATTTTTGCAAGTGTAATGCATGAACAGCGTTATTCTATACCAAGTCAGACAGCTAAAAAAGGGGATGAGACTCAGAATAGAGGTATTCAGCTACAAATTAGCTGTGTTCTCGTTGGTTTTGCTGGATTATCATATCGTTCAGGAATTTTTACCCTCATAGTTAGACAGCTCTTGCAGTGCTATCTCAAAACATTTTGTTCTCTGTAAACTAAGAAAATGCAAGTATAACCTGCATGTTGGTTGTTTATGCTTTTAATATTGCAGTGTATTGAAGTATTACAGTATGGATAGAAGGAACAGTATGCATGTGGAAGAAGACACAACTTTTACTTCAAAGTAGTCGCATGATAATCTATGCTTAAAATATTGATGTTTTATGTAACAGTAACTAGAGATATGGTCTTCATACCAGAAAAAAAGTGGAAATGGAAAACAATTACAATATTATATTACAATAAAATACTATGCTGTCCATATTTTCGATCATTGCAAATCACATTTGAATAATCGAGCAGATTTGGTTTTGCTCAGAAGTGTTTTATTCCTTACTGCAAGCAACATTAGCTATACTTCCCACTTAGCTTGGATAACTGCTGCATTTTAAGGAACGTGAAGTGTAGAACCCTAAATCCCAGTGATACAGGCTCTTTCTCTCTCAGTCTTTATCCGTTATCTGCTCTCTTTATCACTTTGTAGGATGTAATCAATACACACCTGTCTCCACCTCCAAGTAACACATGACCTGGTGATTAAGGAAGTATTTGGAGAATGAAACAGATGAATTTGAGTTCTCTGCTAGATGCAGTTCTGCAGTCCCTGAGCCACAGTTCAACAAGATAGTAAATCCAGTTTTAGCATGCCTCATGTTTAATTAAAAATGCACCCACACAATGTGCTGAATAAAGTCACTCTGGTGGTAAAAGATGCTCAGAAGATGCTGAAGGGGCAACCTCCCACTGCAGGTACCCCGCACTCTTGCCAACTGTTGTACTTGCTAAAACACTGGATAAAAGAGTTGGGCCCCTTGCTTTCCAGCTCCATCTTGGAGCGATCCAGGCCTTTTTACTGCCAGGGGAGGGTTCTGTGCTGTGAACTCACAAGGAAGAGGCAGCTCTCCGTTTTGCCCTCCTATGTGATGGCTTTGACAAGTCTGTGTTAGGGTTCTGGCACTCTCATTCACTGAGAAGACAGGGCAGGTATCTTACAAATTCATTTGTGAAGCCCTGACGCTGAAATGTTCAGTATCCCACGTGTTACAGGACTTGAGTCCTTCTTGGAGACATCATTTATTCCTACCTTCCAAAATAAGGCACTGCAATAGCAGCACTGTGCTTTGTTTCAAGGTGGTGTAAGGGATATGGTATCGAGGAAAAATGTCAGTCTCAGCAAACAAGCAAATAAATCCTTTCAATACAAATGACTTTTAGACACTCAAATAAAACTGTAATGTGGTGTGCTCAAGATGTGGCTGCTCCAAAAGTAACGCCTCCTATTTTATGATGTCGGTCCATATCATCAGAGGTGGATGGTGGTGGTGTGGCAGCAGAGGTTGAAGCTTCCCACCAATATCCTGCTGTATTTTGTTGCCGCGTGACAGACGGCAGCAGAATGGCATCTGACATGGAAGTAACTCCTGTTCATCACTGGTGAAATCAGAATGTTAATGGTAGCAACTACATTGAAAAATCGTGTTTTGTAGCTGAGAATTTGCTCTGACAAATAGCATTACTGCGCTCTTCATATCTGTTGTCGTTTCCACGGAAATAAATAGGAGGCGTTACTGCCGGAGCAAACAAAGCACTATCAAAGGCTTCTCAGGAGAAACAAAGTTAAGAAGAAACACTTCTTTTTCCGGAAAGCACAAACTCGCGCTGGCAGTGCCTTACCATGCGTGGCGTCGGGCTGCTCCGGGCCGCTCAGTCTCTGCGCGCGGTGAAGAAACCTCGAGGCGGTCAGCTGGAGCTGGCAGAGCAGCAGCAGCCCCAGCATGGCGCGTACCTGCCCGACAGAAACCCGCACCTCAACGCACTGACAACGCAACCTTCCGAATGACGAAGCCCGAACGAGTCCCACGCGTGAAGTCATCCAACGCAAGTGCCTACACGCCGTTCAGCCCGACGGATCCCTAACAGAAAGCACCGACCCGGACAGGTCCTGCGTGCCATTGCGTAACCCCGCACACGTCGCAGGGGCCGTCCCACCGAGCGACGCCCGCTCTGGGGGCACGGGGGCACGCGGGGCCGGGCGGAGCTCGGGGCAGGACGGAGCTCGGGGCCGGACGGAGCTCGGGGCCGGGTAGCCCAGCGGGGCTGAGCCGGCGCCCTTCGCTCCGCAGTTAACCCGCGGGCTTCCAAGCGACGCGCGCCACTGAAACGACCGCGACGAGCCGCGGAAGAGGGGACGCTTGAGAGCCCCGAGGAGGAGAAGGAGAGCCCGTGCCGCGCATACCTGCCCGCCGCAGCTCCAAGCCGACAGCCGGCCGCAGGGAACCATCCGCCGCCGTGCTGAGCGCTGAGCGCTTCCTGGAAAGGGCGCGGTGCGCTGCAGGGCAGCGCCGGCTGCGCCCCGTCGGGGCGGTCCCACGGCCGGGAAGGGCTGCGGGGCGCTTCGTGGTGCGGCTGCGCGGCCGAGCGCTGGGAGAGCAGAAGCGTGCAGAAAAAGAGCGGCGTAGGTTGCTCGTTATCCAGGTAACCTAGGATGGTTAGGGCGCCCGGTCGCTACCTGTGGGAATGAGAAACAGAAAGCTTTTCGAACGGAGGGCCCCTGCAGCAGCGTCTTAACTGTAAAGTTGTTGTACTTCTGGCTTAGCTCCTCGTGTTGTGCAACACTTGTCAGTTGGTTACGGTGCGATAAACTGCAGATAGAGCCTCTCCCCGTTCGAAGAACGGGAACTACGCTGTTGTTTAATTAAATGAGTCCCTCTAGCGGAGCTCGGAGGGCGTGCACCCGGTGGGTTCTTTGCCGTGCTTTATTTTCTGAAACACAGGCTGTCCTTCAGTCTGTTATGCACAGCTGTGCTTGAATTGTGCCCCTGACGTGACTGTTTCGTTCCGAACATCTACGCTGTTAACCATTATTCCTGAGCAGCGAATGTCAGCACTTGTAATAGCACATCAGTAACAAAAGCGGTCGTACCTCCATGCCCCATCCCTGCAGGTGTTCAAGGCCAGGTTGGATGGGGCCCTGGGCAGCCTGGACTGGTACGAAATGTGAAGGTTGGTGGCCCTGCCTGTGGCAGGGGGTTGGAGCTTCATGATCCTTGAGGTCCCTTCCAACCCGGGCCATTCAGTGATTCTGTGTTGACGGTATGCAAATGTTTATGGGAAAGCTACTCAATTAAAAGTGCTTACAGAGGAACAGCCTTGCAGGACTGTGTATCACATGCTCGCCTCCGTACACAGAGTTTGAAAAGGAACGCAGATGTCTTCAGTGCTCACCGGGGAAGCAAATAGCCCCTCTGATTTTAGTAAAGGGCCCGGTGCTCCCAGCTGGTGAGTGCTGGCTTCAGGAATGCTGCTGGTGTACTGGGAGTAAAATTCTGCATTGTCAGTTGCTGAAAAAATTTAAATGTGCATATTTTTAGATTTAGTAAGGCAGAATTATTTTGTCATTGGAAACACAGGTATCCTATGAGCTTGATACATGCCATGTCCTGACCTGGGAATTCCAGACAATGTTCAGTGGAAAACTGTCAGAATAAAATGGTTTATTTAAAACAGTGAGCCCCCAAATGATTTTAATGATAAATTAGCCTTTGCTGGATAAATGATTATATAGATCCTTTAAATTGTCAAGATGTCTCACGAAGACAGGTAATATGCTACACAACTGTTGTGGCACCTTTAGCTGTGCTGCCACTTTCTTTTTAATCTGGGAAGTTCACATGGGTAAGAAGGAAAGAGACGGCTTTGGGCTGGAAGTCTGAGCACTGTGTTTGTATTCTAAATATTCATAGCATTTGTACCATGCTATTATAATCTGACTTATGGGTGTGTGCGCTAATAATGTGTACAGTGTCGAGTATGACAAACATGTCTTATTGTTGCCCCATTCATGCAAATTTTTTGTTACATATGGGGAAGGTTACTGAGTCTGTATCAACACCAAGAGTTTGAGTATACTTCCTATAGAAGTCTTTGTTTTGTTGTTGAGATGGAAGTAGCTTGTGCTGGAGTTCTGATATCAAGAATTGCAGGGTATTCAGTAACCTCCTCCGTTAATGTAAGGTAATTAAAACTGCAACACTAGTAAAAACCTACTTGTTTTTAATTTTTTTTAAACATTACGCTATGTGCTATTCTAATTGTGGGCTGGACCACAGATTTTCTTGCCCAGGGAAAAGTTTTTGGTGACAGTTTGATTATTTTGCCATTGACCTTTCCTCAGATAGTTGAGGTCTTGTCTGCTAGTTAATTTTCATCCAGACTTCCTGTTTTGCTTCTTTAAGTTGCTTCAATGGGAACAATAGGCAAAAATGCTTCAACACCATCTCAGTTTTCCCTTCAGTGTTAAGGCTAAATTATTTCTCTGGGCAAAGAGTGTGTTTCAGTCTGTGTTTGTAAATTATGGTTAACATGTTAACAAAGATGCTATGTGGACTTGATTGAGGTTTTCTAACAAGCTAATAATGAGATAATTAATTATCAAAACAAGTAAAGAACTTGTTCTGCTTCTTTCTCCCAGCTGCACTTTGCAACACTCTTGTCAGCAGTTTTCAAAGAGAACTATTTTGTTAAAATGGATTAATCAGGTTCAACAATAACGTGTGAATACTTTTGAGACAGTTTTGCTTTTGTTCAGTATAAACTTTGCATATTTAATTCCTGTAGTTAGTGTCTATAACTAAGATATCCTTTGTTTGATTAACCAAACAGGAACTTCCTATTAACTTCCTAGGAAGGAGAGCAGCTGTAACTTACCCCTGCTGTTTGCTTATTTACTTGTAGTCTGCCTTTTCTGGTGGAGGAGAGTATAATTAAAAGAACTCAGCAGAATTCAGTTGGTATGGAGCTCATGTAAAGGGGTGACTTGAAGAACTTTTGCAAAGGTAAATTGACATTGACCACGTGGGCATTTTTCTTTTGTGTGTAATTTGGAAAACGTTTTTTAAGTTTTTTAAACCTAGAGAATAAATGCAAAATATTCCAGCATATAAAGAATATTATCAGCTAGAAAATAATTTGGAAGATCTAAGTGATTACTTAGGACAGTCCCCTTAAATGTTATTGTTTCTCAAAGATTTTGAAGGTAGTTTGACTCTCTGCATTCATAGCCGCATACTTATCATTTTATTGTATGCATAAAGGTGTTATTTCCCAGTCTAGACAGAGGAATTCATGGCTGTCACTTGAGAGGTGGTGGTAGTGGTTAGAGTTTGTGTTTGAGTTTATATAAAGTGCAGCGCCTTTTCACAGAAATCATTTTCTAATTTATTTTTTTAGACTTACTTTAAGAAATGAATGAAGAAAGTAGTTCTTTGTGAAAGATGGTTGAAGTTGTTAACCAACTAACTTTATTAAAAAAAAAAAAAAAGAAATGGAGGTAACCTTATATTCATTTGTATAGTTTTAGACAGGATTACTTATTTATGCAAGGAGACAGAGACTCATAAAATAACATGGAATTTAATACTCATTGAATGAGAGACAATAAGTTATACTCCCTGATTAATACATTTGATTCATACTTGAGAAAATTAAGTTGCAAGACCTTCTGTTAGGAATTTTCTTGTACTTCTCAGCCAAAAGAGGTTGAAGGACTCGGTGGTCTTAAGGGACTGACAGATCTCCCTTTCCTTGTGAAATAAGCCCTTGGAGTCTGCTGTGATATTGTTGTATTCAGCCCAGAGCTTATGTTTAACAAAGCATGCTGTTTTCTAAAGTGTCTAGTCTTTAACTGATTATACAAGAAGATGGAAAATTGGCAATCACCACTGGTATTTTGTTCTAGTACAAAAGGCCCAAGTTCTGTAGAAAAATGTTTCACATTTTTGATTATGAAAGATATTAGGTGAAATGATTGTAGTAATTATGCAATAGAAGACTAAATAAAAATGCTATTGGCATTTAAAAGAGTACTAAAGGACATAATATAATGATGCAGTGGTGGAAGCACACCATAGGAAGTACAATACAGATATGAAGACATTACATAGGAAATGAAGTGAACAATTTGAGATGTTTTGTGAATTCATCTAAGTGGAAATGTGTGCATGGAGAAATCTAGACCCTTTCTTCAAGCTAAGTGGGTAATGTTTTCAAAAATCATGTTTTCCTTTTAGAGCAATCAAAAGACAACTTCTGTTGCGTATGCTTACATGCATGAAAACATAAACACAGGTACATGTTAGGCTGCAGGAATGTAGGTACAAGAATAATAGAGTAGGAAGAAGTGAAGAATAAATAATATGCTATTCAACTGATACTGCACCAATGAGTCTAGAAAAACTGTTTTGAGATGCATTTCTTCCATATAGGTAGCTTTAACAGATTGGACTTATGAAATCAGTTTTATAATGTTAGAAAACTAAACAAAAAGTAGTGTGCTACCAAACTGCCTTGAAAATGTCTGCTTAGGATTAATTTAGAGAATTCTTTCAACCAAAAAGTGTGTGTACATATTTATCATGTTAATAAAGATATATTCAATTAATTTTGAAAACCAGAGTAGAAAATTAATTTCCCTCCCACAGTCTTAATGAAGAAATAAAGAAACTAATTTCCCATTGCTGTTAGAGGGGTAATCCACTCCTTCACATATTAAGAAATTAATGTAATACATCCACTCAGCCAAAGAGTCCCTGCTTCTTCACCTGCCCCCAGTCTCTTACATCAGCTTGTTTTGTGTAGTACAATTACGAAAAAGAAAACTGAAGAAAACTAACTCTTGTTATGTTTTTCAGATGTCAGTGTGCACTAAGCTTAGTCTCATGCTGTTCCCAATAAAGCCATCAGTTGAATTGGGTGATATTTGCCAGTTCTTTCTACTAATAATAACAGCTCGTTTGTCTACCTGATAAATGAATTTAAAAGAGCACAGAAAAAATATTAAGGAAAAATTGTGATTGGCTTTATATTCCTATCTATATTTGACTTTTTCAATGGAGTAACAAGGCCATCCCATTTGTTTGACCTAGAAGAAAGTTGTTTGTGGGGAAAAAAAAAAAAAATCAAATTATTCTAAGGTATTTGAAATGTGCATTTGAGAGATGGTCAGGATTACATTACTGGAAACTATCTTTTTTTTTTTTTTTTGTCTTAAGGCTGTGTTTACTTGACTGAAGTAGCTCGCAGGACCTGGCAGTACACTTAGCATCAGTGCAGCCTCTCCTTAATGTAAGGGAGCAACGGAGCGTTAACACAGTCTCAGTTTAAGGAAAGAAGCTTAGATTTGTAAAAAAATATAAAAACTGTGAACTTTGATATTAACAATGAAGACTCATGCAGAATTCAGACCGTATCTGAAGCTATGGTTCAGTGAGCGTTGATGGCAGTCAGCGGGTGCCATCTTCCCGCCTGCAGGAGCTCAGTGGCGCCTCTTTGCTTCCTCCGTGTTTCCACGCCAGGCGCCATTTTGTCAGCGCGCCCCTCTGCTGCCCTCTGTGCCACGGCAACAAAATGGAGCGGGATGTTGGTGGGAAGGGTTGTGGAAGTTCATGCTGTTGTCAGAGACGATATTCCTGCCAAAGCACAAAGCGGTGTGAGACAGGTAAGTGCTGCAGGGGCAGATGCTGGGCGCAGCTCCCCTCACCCTCGCTGTGGTGAGGCGGGAAGGTGTCAGTGGGTGCTGCGTGGTGGCTGCAGCCGGCTGGCCCTGTGTTTCCATCCTCTTCCTGCCTGCTTCTCCTTGCACTGGTGGTATGTACACATTGATATTTACTGAGCAGAGCTAGTAAAATATCTTGTCGCATCATCTCTTGTGTATCTTGAGAGAAACAAGCGGGGAATGTCTCTGCCTCCCTGGGTGCATAAAGCTGCGGAAGGCTGCAGGCGCTGCTGTGGTGATGGACAGGGCACCCAGGGAGCAGGGGGAACATCCGCCTGCGGTCTCTGGAGCTCTGGGAGTGCTGCTGAGGAGGAGGCAGAGCTCCCGTGCTCCCCACCTGCTGCTGAGTGGGCACTATCGGTGGTAGGTGAAAGACGTTTTACTCAAAGAGTGGCGAGGCGCTGGAACAGGTTGTCAGAGGGCTGTGGAGGTGCTTTTTCTGGAGTCTTTTGAGGTCAGGTTGGATGGGGCCCTGGGCAGCCTGATCTAGTGGGTGGCAATGCTGCCCATGGCAGGGGGTTGGAGCTTGGTCATTTTTCGTGTCCATTCCAGCTCAAGCCATTATATGCTTCTGTGAACAACTTACTTCCTTGAGGAGCTTTGCTATGAGGATCCCACAACGTTTAATAGTAATTTAGTGTAAGTTGGATTGAAGAAGAATTTGTGGAGAAAAAGTATTGCTAAAAGTATTCCTTTGTTATGCGCACTTAAAAAAACAAACATTATTTTTCTGAATACAAAACAGAGAGCTCCTTTCCAATGCTTTGGGAATAAACATCAGTAGTGCTGCTCTTGGGGACACAGCAGATTTCTGGTGTTTCTCCTGATTTCTCCCCAG
>JAOWBP010002559.1:779033-807627 GCA_028571105.1 Tragopan temminckii
GACTTGTTGTGATCCAAACTTGATACCATAAGATTAAGTCAAGACTTTTTCTTGAATGTGCTTATTTAAATAAATGCGTTGAGTTACTTTGTTTTTCACTTTTCTTTGTTAAACATCACTGTAATTAAAGTCTCAAAAGAAATTTAGAGGATTTGCTCATAATTCTAAACGATGTTCTCTGAGTAATGACTGCTATGCCATCTTACATATGAAATCCCATTTGTTGTTGGTGGTAGCTGTGTTTATTCTAGGCACTATGTGGTTTAAAATACTATACTCAATACAGCTTCACTTTATTCCTTAGGCTGTTACGAGTATTTGTTCCTAGTATGACTTTTTTTTTTTTTGTAGCTTTTAACTTCATACTTCTGTTTAAACTCTTATCTCTTATTCCTGCTTGCTCCAGGAGTAGAGTTTGAATGTCCTTTTTTCTTTTTGCTACTCTAGCTGTCCCACTCAACCAGCACCAGTCAACCCAGTGATTCTTTTGTGGTGGATCTCTCATTCACTTTGTTCCAAAGTCTCTCAGTATTGCTCTGCAATCAGCTGGTTTCATTCAGTTGAGTAATATAAGGCAACTCTTTTCTTAATAGATAAATGTCATATATTTAACAGTATAAAGTTGCTGTGCAGTAAGTGAAACTGGAAGGCTCTTGTGTTTCCTGAAGTACATACAGGAAGCTGGCCGTGCATTTGAAGGCAAAGATTCTGAGTTACAAGAAAGCTTAGATGTTGTGTATTGAATAGGTTTCTTTTTCCAGATGGAGTAAAAAGCATGTGAATGTAAATCAATGATGTTCTTCTTTATTTGCACAGAAATGTTTTCTAATGCATGCAGTATGGGTACTTTTGGTAACAGCTGAAGCAATGTAGGTGATCAGCTGAACATAGGAAAGATGAAATTTTAGTGCTAATTTTAAAAAATGTGCTAAAGCTTTTCTTTGATGCAAATGGCAAGTTTCAGTGACCAGGTTCCATGGCTGAAAACACGCACCTGCTATGGCCCTTCCTGATGTTAACTGAAACATCACAGCGTTAATACTGTCGATCCTGTAACTTGTTTCTTGGGTCCATGAGGTCTAACGCTTTAATGCCATAATGTTCAAGGGTACCTGAGCTAGCCTGTTCCAGAACAGAGATGTATTTGCATGTGCCAGCAGAGCCAACTGATGAATTTAGCACTGCTTTGCAGATAATATGAACAAGTGGGGCTCAGTATTGAGATGCAAATTGAAAACTGTATTTTAGTACTTGAAAATGCCACTTATACTCAAAAGATAAATTGGTGTTTGCCATATTAAGGAAGTTGATGAAACCATAAGCTTGCTTGTCAGCAAGAGCAAACCATAAAGTCTAAGCTTGAGTTAGTGGAGATATTCAAACATTTGTGGACTCACCAGCTATGATCGTATTGGTTTTACTATATCTAGACCTAAAATGGCAACAACTAAACCCATGCTAAACCTGCTTTGAGGGGTGGTCTGCGAGAGTACAGCCTTCAAATGTGCAAAATGGCAGTGAAGTTAAAAAGGGAACCATTTGGACTGTTAAACACTGCACACTGCTATGTGGACTGTTCAAGTGAAACAATAATTTAGTGACCAAAACTGTGAGATTGAATGAAACTGTTGCAGAAATAAAGGGTTTGTTTTGGTTTGTGCTCTGCTGGTGTGGGGGGTGGAGAAGGAGGTATTTAAGTCAGTAAGCACTGTTAGCTTATAACTCCTGTTAGCAAATGTGTCTTTTGATTAGGAATTTATTATTTGAAGTTGGAGATAAGACACTTAGTATCAGTTAAGAATTTAAAGATAGATAGATGAGATTTATTTAACTACAGATAAACTGCCGTATGATGGGCAGAGCAGTGAAAAGTTTCCAAAGGAAAAGAAATGACTGGAATACATCCCTGTTTCTTTGCTCGTATGAAGAAATAGTTGATAGTGTGCTTCTGAAGGACAATATTTGAGACTAAATTCCACATGTATGGCTTCTGAAGATTTTTACTAAGTGTCATAGCTACGAAGAGCCAAATATGTAACATCACAAATGAAAACTAGAGTAAAGCTGTTATATTTTTCTCTGCCTTTAACATTTGTCCTGGAATCAAAACCTGATGAATTTCTGTGCAGTCTTTTAAAAGTTTGACTTGACTGTTTAGTTCATGGAGGGTATTCTAATTATAGCATGAAACAATCATAAACTGTAGTTCCTATGAGTACTATTTGATTGAGCTGCATGAGAAATTGGCTGTGCAATTTCGTAGGAGGTAGATTATGAGTTTGAAAAAGATAATAAAAGTACCTAGGAGCAGTTTTGGCTGCTTGGACATGAGCCAGCTGTACTCTGTTCCTAAATCTGTTCAGGGTCAGGAATCGAGGGGGCTTGACCAATCCACAGCCCATCTTGTAAAACTGCAGCCTGAAGCAAACACTTTAAAGAACGCTTGACACTTTCCAAAGGTTATAACGAGTAAATAAACCATCAAATGACTCCTCTTTTATTGTTATGGTAGTCTTTTTATAAAAACCCTTAAATCCATGTAGTCCTAAGGCAGCTAATAAAAAATGAACACTTTTAAGGTTTTGTGGCTTTTTGATACCTCATCAAAGTTATATACAGCATTATGCTCCCAAGTATAACAAAAATGTTTTTGTCGTATTAAACAGCTGTTGGAACTTCTTAAGAAAAAAAAAAAGTGCTTCACAAGTTTTAAAAGCTTTCACTTCAAAATGGGGAAACTATAAATGTCCTTAGAAAGAAGTAAAAATGATGGATAAGGCTTATAATTGTTAGCGATTTCACATGAGAACACTTTCAGCATATAATTGTCATTCTCACTTTGAGTATTTACGATGTTTATTGTTTTTTTCAACAGTAGTTACGTACATGTACACATTTTTGAGAGCTTGCAGGTTTTCCATTATAATCTGGGAGTAAGTTGGAGGAGTGCTGTTCACATAGAGAACTTCAGTTCTTGTCCTCTCTACTATTCAAAGCAAAGGGCTGAATTGAAATGGAATTTAATGCAGTTTTCAGACTTTATTTAGTTAAATGTAAAGGGCTCAGTATAGATGCAGTGGTGACTGTTTATCAGTGGGCTTTAAAATGTGACGTGCTGTTTCCTAGATCAATTGTAAAATGTTAAATTTTAGTGTCCTCATTAAATTTTAAAATATTTAGACATTTTAAAACAGAGGTGGTGTATGTGTCTACTTGATTACAAATAATTTGTAAATCCCATTTTTTTACATAAAGCCTTTTTGTTAGTTTGTAATAAACTAACTTCCGGTTTTATCTTTACTGAAGGCTTGGTAACTTATTAATATAAGCCACCTCAGTTGATTTGAATGTAAGTTTGCTTTGTCAAGAATTAGTAACACTGATGTATATTCTGCTGCTGCCCTTTAAAATATTACACTCTTTTCCCTTTATTTCATGATAAGTTTAATGTGGATAGATACTGGTTGCTCTCCAACAACCATTGAAATCAGTGATATTTTTGCCACTTCCTTCTCCCAACTTAATTGCCCACTGCATATGCAGGTGTCTGCACACAGGTGGAGGTTAAGGATCATTTTTTTTACAGGCTTACAATGTACAAAACTTTTGCTAATGATGTATTGTTTCAATAGCATTTCTTGCCTAGTTGCTTAAACTGCTTAAGATTGCACTTCCATAAGAAGCTATAAGTCAGCCTACTCTGTTTTTAGGAGAATATCTTAATATTTATTGTTTATAGATGAGTATGGGAAAACAAAACCATTATAACTGAAATATGATTTGTTAAGGCACCACTGAGACACTGTTGTTTTTTCAAAATTTTAAATCTATTTCTTACCGTCGGCCTTGAAAATCTTTAGGTTTCTTCTCTATCTATATCCTTTTGGTACATAGTAGGGAAATAAAAGCTAAAAAACGTAGCTAATTCTCTGTGAAACAGATTTTAATTTTAAATATGTGTTCAGTATTTTCTGCGTAATGTTCACATGAGTTTTGAGGCATGTTTTTAGATCCAGCATGTAACACTTACTTAGGAGTAGCATCTTGTGCATAAAAGCGTACGTTATTTCTTTCCACACATGTGCTTGTTCACTGTATATTAAATAAGAATATCAGTTTTGATCCTAGAAATTACAAAAGATGTCAGTATCAAAAACCTATGTTAAATCATCTTGGGACGTATTTTGCCATTTTATTACTACTGATAATATAGTGAGACTATTAATCAACTACTACAGTAGGTGATGTTGCAGAATCTTCTTTAAAACAGCCTTGCACAAGTTGAGGCATTGCAGGTGTCCTCTTAAAAGCTTAACACTCTCATTTGTACAGGATTTAAGAAAAAATCACATTTCTTCTGAACGTTCGTATTACCTGCTTTGAGACAGGAACAGTCTTAGATCTTTAAAGCATATTCATTATTTGGCTGTATGCAATAGGAGAGCAGTGTGTTGCTTATAATGATCTACATCTAAGGTGTAGATACCATTGTCATTGTTTGTAGGGGAATTGTTCTTCCTTTCAGCATTGTATTTGTAGAAGTAGGACAGTGCTTGTGAGAGAAAATAAAAATAACACACAAGGGAAACTGATTCCTGTTAGGAACATCTCGTTTTAGTGCCAGAATGTTTCAGGAGAACAATAAATTGTTAACAACTGTGGTTATCAGCAGGTATATCTTACTTGTTATCCCGGTAATAATTTGACTCTTGACAAGGCAATTCTCTAAGAACAGGTGATGTAACACACCTGAACTGTTACTGCTCCATCTCCTGGGTTGTGAAGAACCTTTGTCCTTTAGTCATGCTCTTTGCAGGTAGCTCATCTTATCAAAAATGCAAGTGATTACCCAGGAATTCTTTTCAATTTTTTTAATCAGTCTGGTAGGTCAGAAGCCTTATTGGCACATAAGATTGCAATAAACGTTTCACTTTCCATAATGACAATGTGATTGCTGTCATAGGCTTTTAGTTGTTGTGGGAGATGTCAAAAAGAAAGAAAAAGGGGGGATAAAAAGAAGAGCTTTAGTGCTCTGAGTGAAATCATTGTGAAATCATTAAGGTATCCCAAAGATTCTGACTTATTAGACATGATTATTTGTGTCATTGATTAATTGACTAATCGTTGACTTCCTTCATCAGGCTATCCAATCACTTTTCAGCTGTGAAGTTGAGTCTGTTTTGCTGCCTTTGAGCCTGGTTTTGTTGTAAGGTGCAGAACAGAAGACGTATGAAGAGGGGGCTGCTTCTGTCAATTAAGAGCTATGATCCTAGTTCATAATGTTCTGCTGTTCACATCGATCTATGTTATTAATTCTGCCAGTTTTCTGACTGAAACAGCTGATCTGTTCTGCTGTTTCCTTCTTGTGCAGCGTATAGGCACAGTGTATAGTAACTTCTGTGTGCTGGACTGTAAAGAAGGAGCAGTAAGAGTAGACAAATTGTGTTGGTGTTTGATTTGTAGGTAACTGTCTTATTTATTTTTAATTAGGAAACGGAGATCGATTATGAAGATCAATTAAGTAAAATTGTTGTGGAGAAACAGGAACTCGAGTGGCAGAAGGTAGCTTTTATGTGATTTTTGTCTTTCAGCTGCTGAGATTTGGTTTTAAGATAATACTAATTTGGATTGTGGTTTGATACAATTCTTAAGTCTTTTTGTCACTTATAACAGTAAAATGTGGTAGACAATAGTTTGTCTAGCCATGCTGTAGCTTTAGTATTGATTTTAATTGTGCTCGATTTAAAAATCTGCTAAACAAAAGAATCTCATCATAATATTTGGCATGACTGGAAATCTTTAATCAAAAGGGATGTTAATATTAAAGAAATAGAACACTGGGAATCTTGACACAGTAATGTGGGGGAAGCTACATAGCAACAGCTCTGTACTGTGCCTGGCTTTGGCTAGTGCCAGTATCATTGCAGTTGCACAAACAACTTCACTTGCAGTATTTTGATTATAAGTTTTTTTTCTAATATTTATGCATATATGTGTGTTTATTTTTTTTAACAGTAACTTACAAGTTAGATATACTCAGAAGTTTGTCACCTTTGCTCAGAATGAAGTTTTCAGTACAGTGCCTAACATTCTTTTTAGGGTTAGGGCTCCTGAGGTTATGCTTTCATAGGAAATCCATTCCTTTCTCAAATACAGTCAAACCTATGACCCTTGCCACTGGGTCACAAGATAAAAGGCTTCGCTCTGTATATTTTATGATCACAGAAAAAACAATAACTTCAGCTCTATCCTTGATCTTGGGATCTTTAACATCTTAGTAGTAAAGGAAGACTATTTCTTCTTGGAGTTCATCCTAACCATCTTAAATTAATAACCCCAACTATGTGCTTTTTTTTCTAGAAGATATATGTGTGCACACAGAAACAGGAAACATTTATATTTATAGGAGCAGCAGTGCTTTCGATTTGTAACCTTTCTTTGCTTTTCTTAACATAGCATCGCAGTCCTTAATAATCAGGGTTCAAAAGGGGGTGATTTCTATTCTTTCCCGGACCTTAACAGCAATTTACCATTTATAGAAAGATGGGACTTACAGTAAGCTAGATGAAATCATTTTGTGTTGTTTTCCTCATGTTTGGATTTTAATTTGCATATGGCAAACCCAATGTAAACAATGACTTGTAGATTTTAGGGACTTTGAGAGAGCACATATGTAAAACTCTGGAACTTCAAAGGAACAAGCTGATATGTGTTTCTGATTCTGGAGGTTTAAGTAAGATGAAAATGCTAAGAAGTATGAAATTTAACTTGAATTTGTGACCCAGTTGTTTCCAAATGCAAAATCAAGCTGACAGTAGTCAAAGTTCAGTAAGTAGACAGCTGCTCCTCTGGACTTTTCAAATATTCTTTTATATTTTTCCTTCAGAGAAGCCTTTCTGCCAGCATTTCTGTGGTTCAGTATGCATTCTGTTTTATCTTAAACTTTGTGAACTGGTTTCAAATAAAGGTAATGTAAGAGAATTTTCTGATTTAAGACAGAAATTTGCTTTCAAATTGTAATATTAGTTTTAAGAATATTGTTGCTGCTGTTGGAAAAAATACTAAAGTAGGGAAAATCAGTGGACAAAATCTCTTTTTAATCTGGTAAGTATACTCATTATACTTACTGCGGTATCACAATATCAAAGGTGATTTTCTTGTACATTTAAGAAAGTCACTTTCTTCTTGATATCCTGTGCACCACACATACATGTCATGTATGCAAAATATTAAATTTTTGAGGTAGTTATGTACAATCAATCACGTTACTTAGTAGTCTTAGGTAGAGGGGTTTGGTAAAGCACATCACTTGAATGTACAAGATAAAGAAAAATGCAGTATATATTGAAGAATTCAGTAATACTTTTATCAGGTTATAAATTACATCAGTGACAAAGTTGTATAGAAGATGACAACTTGGTTAAACCAAATTTATATTTAAGTAAATTATCTGTCATTGGCTTGAATTCCTATAGAAGTATCATCTTAATTTGGCAGTACTGTGGTTTTGAAGTCCTATTATTCCCGTGGTGGGTAGGAATAATACACAGAGAATACTTGATTTGCTGGTACTCCTGTATCATTTCTGGATTTTGAGCATAGTTGGTATGCTCTTTACCCATTAATTCATTCATGTTGTATGCATTGTTTGATAGATGCAAATAAGAACCTTCTGTAAATATCTTGCAATGAATCAATGAATGTGTACGTGAATATAAAATGCTCTGTCTTCAGAGATTTCCTTCATACTCAGGTCAAAGAATGTGAGCCCTCACTTGCAGAACTCAAAAGTAATGCCTGTTTGCTGCAGAATCTAACATTGTTTGTGCTGAAAAACTCGATTAGGGGAGAAGAAAATAGGCTTCTCACATGTGAAATGAATTATCAGTTTAGTTTCTCATCAGTCACTCTTTAATAGTCTGAATTTGTATTTATTTTTGTACAGTTAATCATGGTTTCACAATAAGACTTCTTAGCTAAATGCTCATCTGTGTTTTGTGATAGTTGTTCTTGACTGGCTTTATTTTTTTTAAGTATCTAGAACTTCAAAAGAAGATCTAACAAAGATATCTTCATGTTACTTCCCGTAGGTGTTTTTTTTTCCTGTCTGGAGCATAGGAGTGTGATATTTAAAGATCTTAAAGGCTGCCAACTTGCAGAGTGGAGTATTAGTGTATGAGATTATGATATAAAACAGTAGCAAACACAAAAATAATAGTTATCTTTAACTCATTTTCTTGCATACGTATTTTTTATGTGTGTGAGTAAAGCCAGGCAGCAGGATAATTAAAGTAGGAAATCTTACCTTATGACCTTATGCTTAGTTTGTTCTGTCATCCTTCAGCTCTTTTATGTAGTTTGTTAAACTACTAAAATTTAGCTGGAAGATAGAGTAACTTTGCATTTTTTTTAAATGGAGGTGAAAATTAAAATCCTGTTATGACTTTTTGAACTGCATGAAGATACTGTCATGAGATGGCATGGATATTGGATTGCTTCTGTACCTTGGTAGGACTGGTAAGAATTGCTCTTAGAAGTCCCAGACGTATCTTTTAGAGGTGATAACTGCTACCTGCTGTGAACTAGAAGAGGGGCCACTGCTGAAAAGATGATTACTGGTTAACAAATATCTTGTCTCATCCTCAGGTTTTGCTTTTAATCAGTGATGTCTTCCTAAAGTTATGTAAGAGAGAACCAGTGTTTTTCTTAAAAGACCGTATATATGTTTTGCTGTAAGATTATGTTTAAAGGATTGTTGTTGTTTCCCATGAGCAGGAAACTCTGCAGCATCAGACAGACACGTTACAGCAACAAAACAAAGAAGCTATGGCAGCTTTTAAAAAGCAGGTAGCAAAATAAATCCTTCCAGTTTAGACACTAAGAGTTCAGAAAGTGACAGCATGTTATCCATTGGTATTAAAACATGTAAGCTGTATGTAAGATGGTGGAATATACAGCTCAAAAAAATCGAGTCTGTTTTTTTAAATCCAGACATGCTACAATTGACAGTTCTTCATAGTAATAAGTCGCTCTTTCTGAGATTCTCTTTCCCAAAAATTCCTACAGAAACTTACTTAGAACCTGTTGTATGTTAGTTGTGTTCCCATCCTGTGTCTTCTCACACTCACTCCCTCTTCCCAATCTCTTTCTAAAATGGCATGTCTTCTGGAACTTTTTCATAAAAATAGAGGAAAAATCTGCAATATAACTTATTCAGCTCAATAGCTGAAAGAGTGTCTCAGTCTTTCCAGTCAGGGTTGTGTTTTTATCCATTGATAGTGAGCAGTGATAGGTACAGAAACTGTTACACATGGAGATGAGTAATTTTATCACTAATGCTACAAACTTCAATCATATCACAAAAAACAAGCAGTTCTTTCCTTCTTGAAAAAAATAATTTGTGATTCACCAGCTTGCTGCTGCTGTAGAACAGTGTATGTGTATGTATGTACATATATAAAATATGCCTACATAAGGGAAATAGCCTATACAAAGTAATATAATATATTGTCTTGTTAATTTGTGTGAATAAGAGTAATTCTAAGTGCAGTATTGATTTATTTTTATTTTTTATTTTTTTTTATGCCACTGAATCAAGTTGCAGGCAAGGATGTTTGCCATGGAAGAAGAAAAGGTACTTCATTATAATTCACTATTTGCCAACTAGTGACACGCATAGGCAAGTTGCAATGTTACACAACTTATGAAACATGTACTAATTATATTATAATTAAAGTATTTTTCTTACTGTGGCCTTTCCTAAAGTTACGAACTATAGCTTCTTGAGAGCTACTGTTACGCTTCCTTAATAATCTGTAAGATTTTTTTCATTAGATGTTAATATTTTAGTTCTGCCTTTGGCAGGCTTGTTATAAGTGATGAAAATATACTATCATGTATTCATGTTTCTCTTCACAGCAATATAAATATATATTTCAAAATATTTAACAGAGTTATTTATTATCTTCATAACACTCTTGTTGTTAAGCTTTTATCATTAAAAATATGTATCCTGCCCAAATCCTAAAGTACAGATTATGTTTTGAAAGGGAAAATATCAACTTGCTGTGGAAATAAAAGAAAAAGAAATCAATGGATTGAAAGAAACATTAAAAGAATTGCAGGTAAATTACTATTTTTGTTAAATAAACATTGTCGATATTCAAATATTGTTTCCAGTGCCTCTCTCCTACCCAAGGGAAAATAGTTACTTTTAAGAAGGTCTTTAAGACCATCCCTTTTATTCTACCTAGTATGCTCATACCTCACTTTCTAACACTGAGTTTCTGTTTTAGCCTTCAGCTTCAAGCATACTGTCAGATAAAGT
The DNA here is from genome assembly GCA_028571105.1 of Tragopan temminckii. Lineage (NCBI taxonomy): Eukaryota > Metazoa > Chordata > Aves > Galliformes > Phasianidae > Tragopan > Tragopan temminckii. The sequence goes on from JAOWBP010002559.1 coordinate 789,361, forward strand.
TCTTTTGTTCCAGAAGAATGCACAGATTCCAAAACCCAAATGGCATGTGAAATGTGACTTACTTTTCTTCCTGTTCTCCACAATCTTCCTTTATTCTTATATTAATCTCACCTGTCTGGAAACTGTGGTTTTAGAAATTTCTAAGCAACAACAACAAAAATATTTACACTGGATGTCCAACTCATGAAGTTACCCATCTTTTGTATTGATTTCCATAGTTAGTTTCATCAGGAGGTTTCTATATTTTCCACTTAATTAATTAATGCATTTCTATAAAGAATTAAAAGGGAGAAAGTCAGTAAGATATTTTTTATTATTTACAAATCCTTGAGTGGTAAAGTAGACTTCAGTTGTCACCTTGGCATATAATTCTTTTTGGATCAACATTTTCTAAATCAGAATGAGTGGATGCCTTGCGAGGGGTGGTACTGCCACTTTGCCATCACGGGTTGCCAACCGTTTGGCACTCCTATGGTGACCTCCAGTGAACTGCTAATGACATCAAGGTAGAAGTCATGTTTCAGCCTGGGAGGCTGAAGACTTTGAAGTTACTGCTGGTGCACCCACGTGATATTTCTTATGGGTATGTAGAAACTCAGATTCTGACTCAATGTTTTAAAAAGTTTGCAAATTTTCCATGGAATTACGATACTTTAAAATTGAAAATCAAAGACACATTTCTTGGATATTTGTTATGACTGAATTATCTACAGCTTTTTGTTTTCTCTTTTTAATGTGAATTTTCCTTTTTACATTTTCAAGTACTTTTTTAGTTTCCAGGACAGTGAAATCTTAAATTTAGAACTTGACATTAAAATATCAATTTTCCATGTTTGCATGCAAACAATAGCTTTAAGATTTACTCAGGTTTCTGCACCTGAATGAATCTTTATTTTAAAGAGATGTGTTTTTTCATCTGTTTGTTGTTTTGGATGTAGAAAGGATAGCCTAGTTTTGCAGTAAGCTCTAAAGAAAAGACAATGCCCATCTGTCCATTCCCAGACAGTATTTAGGCACGTGCTAGAAGCACGTCATTCAGTGAGAGCTTCTATTATGAGAACTGAAATGTTCCTTTATTAAGTTGTAAGTGTATACATGAAGTGATTTGGTAAGTAGGGACAGATGAGATAACGTTGGACAAAATCAGAAACTGACCCTTGCCAAGGCAAGGGTTAACTCTTAATGTTTTGGATATGTATTTATTTGCTTCCAGTAGAAGCATGGTGGTTATAATTGTTTTATATGTTTAAATCTTATTGTGTAAAGAGAATTATTCTTACTACGTATAAATGACATGTTAATAATAAACTTTGATGCTCTAGAGGAATTTCACTATTGTATGTTTTTCCTTTACATATAATAATGGGTAATAATCAATGGTTTTTCAATATATTTAGTTCTTAGTAACATTCTCTTATAATAGATAAAGGATTGTGTTACCTTCTTCAACCCTTGACATAGCTGAAATGATGTCAAGTACTGAAAAGATTCTGCTGGCTTTTTTGTTCGTTTGCTTTTTTAGGTTTCTGTTTATCTTATAAAAGTTTAGATTTATTTATTGTTCACTTGAGAGTACAGATCAAGTGTCTAACAGTATAGTTTGGATCTGGAAAACACTGCTGTAACCAGAAGAACCTGTGGACTCTGAGAAATTATTTGTAAATCAGTTTAAAATAAGTGAATTTCTAATTCAGTGCTGTAGTCCCATTTCTAAGATGTCAGAATACTATCTTAAAAATGATTGCTCTGTATTATTTACTTACACTGGGTTCATTGATACTTCTCTCTTTTTTTATTTTTATTTTAGGCATTGTCAGTACGTGTTAGGGTGTTCAAAAAACACTTAGGACTAAAGACTTGGAGATTTAAATATTATAAAAACCAAAATTCTGTGACACCAGTGGTGTATGAAAAATAATGTTAATGACTTCAAATGTCAACCCTGTGTTTTTAAAACATGCAAGATTAGTACAATGTGTTTTTATATCACACTCTTTGGAACATCTGTCTAAAAGGTTGCTTTTTGTCCGGCAGTAAACCCACTTTATTCTTCTAGGATTTAAGGAAATACTTTCATTCTTATCTCTGTTTTCTTCTCTGTTTAGTTCAAGCATTGAATTTATTGCTGTAGTCCCATTACGCTTTATTTTTGTGATACGTGTCAGAGAACATAGGTGTTATGCATTCTTCAAAATTACTGTAGATACAAATCTATGTAATGAATTTTTTAATGGAATTTAAGTATGTAATTTAAATCTTTAAGAGGTTTTATAAGGTGCATCTTATAATAAAAGAAATAAACTATTAATTTCAAAACCATGTTACTGTATCGGATTGGCAATTAAATCTTAGGTTTGAGAATTTTTTAGAAATCTGCAGTTTGTCTTCAGAAAAAATTGTTACTGCAATTCAGTTAATAGCTATTTTTCATTTTACAGATTTCAAAATACATGTTACAGAAGAAACTGAATGAAATGGTAAGAAAGTAATATAAGTAACAGTTTTCATGAAAAGAGAATGTCAGTTTATACTGTAATGCAAATACAGTCTCGTGTACTTTGATGACAGATGACAATACAAATAATCAGAAGTGGCAATATTTCCTTTGAATCTAAAGCACTTTCAAGTACAGTTTTTTTAGTTTCTTGTTGTGATAGCTGCAGTTTATCATGTGGAACTCCTTCATGCATTAAAGTATAGTTAGTATGTTAGCTCTTTTTATCGATGAGCACGGGAATCCTTTTCTCAAGGTGTGAAAAATGTAACTTGAATAACCTCATCTTAATATCCTTGTACTTGTAGGACCTAGTATTCATCCCAAAGAAGTAGTAGAGAATTGAAGGCAGTTTTTTGCTTTTGTTTTTCTTTAAGAAAAAGCGTTCTTGCTTTTTCTCTCTTTTTCATTCTTCTGTTCAGAATTACTTCTTAACATCAGTTCCCCTGAACGGTTTAGATTTCATCCAATCCTGTTTACTCCCTTTGACACAGAGAATAAATTTATATAGAGTGACAGCTTAGTTACTCTGAACCCCGTTGTCTGTTTTAGGAAGTGAAAGAATGAGCTGCAGAAACATTGCTAAGCTTGATTGAATAAATGCTGTGAAAATTCTGCTGCTGCTCAACTGGAAAGTATAAAGATAATATTGTCAGACCATTATAAACTGTGATTTTAATTAAGAAGCTTAAAAAACTAGGGTCCAGTTTAGCTTTAAGTACCATGACATTTGTACTGAAAGTCATCTTCAACGCTACAGTGGTTTTACACAAAATATGGTGAAATTGAATAATGTGCCCTCTGACCTGGGAGATAAGGCTACAAGTTAAAGATCAAAGGCAACATAAAATGTGTTTCATCTTACTTCACTTTTAACTTGCATTTATTCTTAAAATAAATTTGATTGAGGGAGATGCTTAAAATGTACAAAATTATTGAATTTACATTTAGATCATTTCACATATTACCTTTAATAATTTGCAAGTTCAGTCTTCCATATGAATGAGAGTATTTAAATCACAAGAACTTTTCTATAAGGTAGCAATACATCTGTATTGCTTAAGTAATTACCTTCCTTTCATATGTTTAAGCAAACTTTTTATCAACAATGATTTAGTATTATTAAAATGTTGGTGTTCTGTGATTTTGATATAGAGTGTGATTACTAAAAATGTTATTGAGTTTGGGAAAACTATTAGAATTCCTTTTTTGCATGTAGCACTAGACTTAACACATATGGTCTGGCCATGTATGTTCAAGATGTAAAAGGCGAAAACACAAGGTAAGTAGAAGTTCATTCTTTCCTGCAACCATACTCAGTAGTGGGCTAATACAGTTTTAGACTGGGACAGATTCTATGAACCATTCCTTCAGTGGTTGCACAGAAATAAATTGTGTGTTCAATGGATCAAGAGCCCATGTAGAGTCTTTATTATCGTAAATGGCAAAATATTCAGAGGTAGAGTGGATTTTTGAGACCAGTTTACATTTCAGTTTGTAGCTTGTTCGAGATTAGATCCTGTTCTGGCTAGCACTTTGAAAGTAAGATAATACACTGTCTAGTTTATGTCTGGTGCTTAGAAACCCTGCCAGTCAGTAAAGTAGCTTTTGTATGTGCTGGGGCTCGATGTGCCACTTTATTCCAACTTTGTTCATTTAGTTCTGTTCTGTTCTTTTAATCTAGCACTGGCACTGTTAATATATTGCATATTATTTTAGCACATGCAGTTCCACTCCCCATCCCCAGTGAAGTTTTGTGAGAATTATAGTGCTGATGTCATGTGTATGATATGTGCTATAATTTTGAAAAAGTAGATGGTTTCTATTTTGTATTGAAAGGCTATATAGACACACAAAAAAAGCCTTTTCCTTCCATTTTTTCTTTTTTTACACAAAAAATACCAATTTTTGTGTTATTGTCACTTTGCGCATGATTGCATATGGATGCAGAAGTTTGCAGGATGGTTACAAAAAGCTAGTTGTCTGATAGAATAAACTTTGGTGTGGCTTCTGCATTGTACTGTTTTCTTACAGCTGAAATGAAGGAGTAGCTAGAGGAAAATGGCCTTGATCAGGTCTTTGTTTCCTCCTTTGCTAATTTCCTGGTGCATACAGTATAGAATGCTAAAATTCTCGGAGAGTGCAAAACTAAAGCAAATGTAGTTTTTTGTTTGTTTTCTACTCTACAAGTAAAGTTCATCTATTCATGTGTTTCCCTGTGAACTTGCATTGGCTGATCTTGAGCATGTCTGAGAAAGTGAGCATTAGAGTTACTTCTCCACTCAATTTTAATTTTTAGTACCTAACCTTCAATATACGTCGCAGTGCTAAAAACAAGAATGAGATGAGCTTTGTCTGGCTTAGACACCGAATCTCGTGTGTGGTTCGGAAAAGTAAATGTGGAGTGGAAGTTCTCAGTGTAGTTAATGCAGAGATGTTGCTGTTTGTATGGCAGCAATTCAGTGCACTGATATTAGTGAGTAGAGTAGGTGGGGTGAGTAACTGTGAATGCTTGGTAGTCAGTCTAGTTGAACTGTATGTCTATATTGGTGAACTAAATGTTTGTGAGACCGTTTATTGAAGCTGAATTCAGGAGGTGCAAAATGGCCTAGTTACATTCAACTATGCTATTCTTTAAAAGAGGGAAAACTGCATCCAAATAAGACTGTTCTCAGTAGTCAGCCTTCTGAACTGTGCCTAGGAGCCATTTGAGTGCTCTTCAGCCAAAATATGCCTGGGAATTTCTAACCACTTCACATTATAGGCATTTCCTGAGAGCATCCCTGCCACCATTTAGCTCTCTAATACAGATGTAGTTACCAATGAAAAATAAATCCTGGATGAATGAAAATGAATTAAAAAATATATAACATGCTTATCCTGGATTATTAAAAACAAACCAACTTAAAAATACATTTAATTCCTTTCCATGGTTTGGAATTTGCCTGTAATTACGTTATGTTGTTTAAAAATAGCACGAAGGAAGTGGTACAGCAAAAACTGAAGATAGTGACTTTAAGTAGAAAAACACTGTGAAGCAGAGAAACTGCTGTGGAAACATTTTCCTGCTTGGAAGTTTTACAGGCAGTAGTCCTTTGCATAATTTTCATATGGTCTTGCCTTACGTCTCCATTTCATAACAACTCCTTTGTTCCTCTGACACTTTCACTCCCCAGTTACCACCTTCTGATTCACTGAGTAACACTGACCAGTGACTCAATTTCCAGAATATTTTTGAGATATGAGCAATTCCCTCTTTGTCTTCCTCCAGTCACCTACCTGACCCTGAGCTATTTCTCTGGTCCAGTTCTACCAAGAAGTGATTGTTCCTCAACAAACCATATGGCCAAAATCAGTTCCACTCCCCATCTCGGCTTATCTTTATAACTGGTGGAAGCCAGGACAATAATTCCTGTTCTTGCAATATCAGGCTTTAGGAAGGAGAACCAAGATTCTGTGGGTCTTAATCCAGCTCTGGGTCAGATCCTCCCTATCCTGTAGAGTCTCCCAGTGTTTCTTTATTGTCTCTTTATTATTTTCTTCCATGGGAGATGTTTTAAGACATTTTAACCATGATGAGAAGATCCATAAACACAGGTAAATGAAACTGCTTGTATTTGTGCACTGAGGCTGGAGAGCAGCTTGCCATCAAAAATCATTTTTAGACCAGTGGTAAACTCTTAATAGAACTTCTTTGAGGATATAGCAGGCCACTTCCTTTTCTCATGAGAGAGACTAGGGAAATAATAAAGCATATTTCTATTTCTCTGGTGAGGAGGAGCGGATAGTGCTGTCTTTTTGACTTAAGAAAGAAATTGGAAGAGCGTTAGGAACAGTCATACAAAAGTGCAAAACCTCACATCTTGCCAGAAGTTGTTCAAGTTTCATATTGATTAGGCTCCCTTATTCATCACTTGCTTAGAGTAAATACATCTGAATTATTATCGGGAGAAACAGAAATGATCTTTTTATTTCTGCGAAGCCTACATCCTAGCATTAGTTAAGCACAGCTTTTCAAAAGTTTTTGCTTATTAAGAAGAAAAGGAAGGTTATGAAAATTCACAGCCTACATTTTGCACAACGATTCTGTAAGTGGTGGTGTTTCTTTACCAGTGCTTCCATTATGACTTTCTATTTGCTGTGGTGTGTTTAATTTCATACCTTATAAAACATGAGAAATTTGTATTGTATATCCTGTTTTGCTAGCCTTATGTTGGTCATTTCTTTTGATTACTGTGAGCTTTTATTATCCTCTGATGCTTGGACATGTATTGCATTTGTTACTGTATGGGAAGAAAGCCTTACAGAAGCTGAATAGCCTGGGCCAGATCCGTCTTTGTGTAACCTGAATTTACCCACTGGAATGAATTTGGCCCAATTCATTTTCATTGCTGTGTTGCTCTACTGTGGATTAGAAATACTGTCCTTGAACTCTCCCTTTTCTAATTATGATCATGGGGCTGGAGTGGGTGAGGCTGGTGGGCACCTCTGCAGATCACTCCCTGCTCAAAGCATTTAGAGCAGATTGCTCAGGGCTGTGTCCAGGTGGGTTTTGAATACCTCTACAGGTGGAAATCACAGCCTGTCTGTGCAGTGTGTTTTGATGCCTGACCACTGGGCACTGCTGAGGAGAGTCTGTCTCATTTTTCTTATTCTCACCCTTACAAGGTACAGCTTCAACTGTGTGAGAATCTCCAAGCTGACCAGTCCCAGCTTGGTCGGCCTTTCCTTGTGTCAAGTGCTCCTGCTCCTTCATGGCCCTGTTCTTTGATTGACATTGTATTGGAAAAACAGGACTTCCATTTGAGTTTGAATTTGTTCCACCGTGTAGCCCAGAAAAGTTTTCCTTGTGGACTTAAGCCATGCTATACTGGAAAGTGTTTAGGACCATAGTAAGATGATGATACTTGTACTGGTGTCTTTACAAAAAAAAAAAAAAAAAAAAAAAAAAGACTGAATATTGTTTGCTTAATAGTGCCAGTTTGAATGGCTGGTGTGGGGCTTGGACAGTGTTGAACTCCAGGGACATCCTACATCGAGAGAATAAGAGTATGCAGTGCTGCACTGAATAGTAGTGCAGATGTGAACTAGAGGCAGACAGAAGCACTATTAGCATGCTAGGCTGTGTTTGCAATACAGTGACGGGTAGAATAGCATGTTTAGAGTAAGCCATGTAACAAAGGAAAACTTGAAATCAGCTTTTGAAAACAGTTAATACAATCCTACATGCATTTACATGAAAGTTCTCCTGAATACAAGGGAGAACATAGGAAAATATATTGAAACGCAGTCTGGAAGTGGGAGTGGATGATCAGATATGAAGTAGACAACTGAGATACCCTGAGAATGATTTTGTGTTTATGCCATTTTGATAAGCTTTTGGAGTGCTGATTTATACGTGCAAGTTGGTGTCAGTCAGCAGGTGCTTCTTTTGTTTCTAACAGGATCAGAAATTACAGATGCACTTAACAGCGAGAGAAGAGCATTATAAGAAACTGAATGAAGTTGAGAGGTGTTATGCTACTATTGCATGTCAGTTTGGAATCGTTAAAGGTGTTCATGGAAAATTACAGCACAGTGGTATGTATGTTTTAAATATCCTCCAGTATTCTTTTTTTTTCTTTATTTTTGACAACACTGAGTTGGAGATGTGTGACTACATTCAAAAAATAGTACCTATGATGTGCCAAGCATCAACATTTCCATTGCTTCTATGTTGTTTCCGTGACGGTGTCAGGTTAAGCAGCACAGGCCCTGTACCTCTTCTGCTCTTTGCTGCTACAGCTGTGTGTGTGACCATATGTCAAAGAACTGATTTCTGTTCAAAATCATCCAGTAGCAGACCCGCTCCTTACAAAAAATCCTTAGACTTAATTTGGGTCAGCTTCCTGTTGCTGCTCAGCAGACATAAACAATTGTACCAGCACAAAGAAGGAGATGAAAGTAAAGGAATTGGCAAGTAATAGAAAAGAAATCCTGTTGGGACTAGCGTTAATGTTGGGAAATGAACAGAAGGCATTAATAAAATGTAATTTTTACTTATGTAAATACATATAAAATATTTAATAGGTAGAAATATTGAAACTTAAAAATATTTCAGTAAATAGAATGGATGAATAACTCCATATAGTTATCATGGCTATGTGGCTTTAAAGCTTTACGAATGTGTTCGTTAACCCCATTCTTATGTCAAAACATTACAAAATTATTTGTGAATCAAGCAAAAATATTATTCCACGTGCCCTTTTTAGTATAAATATATTTTTCCATCCGTAATTATATATTGAGTAATAAAAATACCACACTTATATGATGTTTGGTACCTAATAATTTGAGGGAAATCTTTGTTTTGCATGAAGTAATGCACTGCAGTGTCTGCATAGGAATTTGTGTAGAACTTGTCAAATGTGTGTATGTATGGTTTTGCATACCTACAGTGTTCATCCGTTAAGTAAGAATTCTTCTTTAAAGAAAGGGAGGACCAGTTGTATAACTGAAAAACAAACACAGAAAAAAACAAAACAAAACTTGAAAGTTTTTTTCTGCATAAAACCACATAGTTTTTCAGATCGAGTCTGGTTCAATAGGTAACATGTTTTAAGGGTATTTGGGGTTTTATAATAATTCAAGTTACATTTTTTATTGCTTTTTATTTGTTTTGACTGTCAAACCACTGTCAAAAAAAAAAAAAAAAAAGAAAAAAGAAAACAGTGCTGTGCTTTCATTTTATTTACATTGGGCAAAGGTTTTCTATTATATGCCAGATACAAAACAGTTTTTTTGCAGTTAATTGGAAAAATAACACTCGTAGTATTTTTTTCTTTTAACTACAGATAAACATTTTGCCATATTTCTTCTCATATTTATCAGTAATTGCAAAATGATCCCTCTGTTCAAGTAGCCAATCTATTCACCTGTGTAACTGCAGTGTGTTTTTTACTGCAGTGGGAATTCAATTTGCATTGCAGGATGTAAGACCTGCAGTAGGCTTGTAGGCAACTTGTAAATTCTGAGCAAGAAACTGCAGTCAGAAAAAAAGTTATGCACAAAGTGTGTGAGTCGTTTATTATGCAAATTGTTTACATTTATAAACTGTTTGGTCTTTATTTGCTATATTAAAAGAGTATGTAGGAATGTAAGAAAGTGAAAACTGATGTTTCACTTACACGCAAAATGCTGCAGTGTGTAATAAATTTACTGCCTTACCAGTGTCCCATTATTAGCATTTTAAAGGTAGTGTGAATACATGACCCTTGTTGAAAATTTTACCAAATTTTGCCCAAGCTGTACCAGAAGACATTTATTTTTTTTTTTAAGTATTTTCTTTTGTTAATGTTTTGTTAACGGAGAAGTAATTCTAATAAAGTGACACCGAATGACAGTAAAAATGAAATTACAATTACAAATTACAATTAAAATAATTACTTGAGGTACAGAACAATTGGTACTATCCACTGTAGTCCTTTCATGTATGATCATAATATATACACAGATCATTTGAATTCTGTTTTGCATTCTAGTCTGCTTTCCAAAAAGATGTTTAACAATTTTAGGCATTATGCGCACATACGTAACAGGTATAAATCAAATAATACTTTAAATGTGAAAGTGTATATATAAACATTTCAACTTTTGTTTACAGTACAGGAAGCCATACAGCTCAATAAGAAACTAACATCAGTGAATAAACGACAAGAGACTGAAATAAGTAATCTGAAGGAAGTAAGTACAGTACTCAGTTCATAGTGTGTAGGTGGACTTCTTCTGGACTTCTTCAAGCTGCTTTAGTATTAATAGAAGTAGTGTACAAGCAGTGTAGAATTGTTCACTAATGGTTAAATTTGTCTTGGTTTCCCATCTTAAGCACAGATGCTTCAGATGATTGATGGATTTTTATTTACCTCTATAGTGGCCTACTTGTTTCTTATTAATTGTTGTCCATCTGTCTTCTTCCTGCACTGTGTAGTCATTGCATCTCCCATCTGATACAGAAGGGTAGCAGTAGTCTTTTCAGCGTAGTTAAAGGCAGATATAACATGATGGGTAGAAAGAACCATAGAAGCAAGCTGCTATCTTGAACATACAATTATACAGCTAATTGAATCTCTGTCAGAAGTGAGAGAGTTTTGAGGCAGGATGACTGAGTCAGGTCAAAGGGATGCTATGGGCAAAGTTGCCTGGCTGTTGAGCGTTTTCTTGCCCCTCCTCTATTCTGAAGCTAGTATTTGCTAGGTACTGTTTGAGTTATATAAAAGGAGGAAGAGTAAAGTTATCTTTTTCCTTGTTTAAATGCTGCCATGAGAAGAGGTGAAAGACCATCTGAAGACAAAATTCTATTCTGTAATCACTATATAATGTGCCTCATTGTTTTCATATTCTCTCTTTCCTGTCTGCTATCTTTTTTCTTTTTGATTCTGTGAGGATTTCAGAAAGGGAACAAATTGTAGAACATCCCAAGTTGGAAGAGACCTCTGAGAATTGAGTCCAACTCCTCGCTCCACACAGAGCCACCCAAAAATCCAGGAAGTTTGGTTTATCCGTTGCTTTGCCAATGCATGGTTATTTTTAGCTTCTTGATCTAGTACTAAGCTTCATTTTCATTTGTTTCATTCACACCTTCTCAAACACTTTATTCAGTATTATTTACTAGATAAAGATATTTTAACAAATTTGGTGGGTGGAAGAGCAGAGGAAAAAGCACTGAGGATTGTGAGTGATGACCTATATGAAAAATGTATTGTAAATATCAATATTCCAGGAGGCTTTAGAAACTTTCAAGCATTGCAGTCATTTAGATTTGTTGCTTTTAGTTAAGAAACTAAGAATAATTAATTGCATAGAATCTCCCAAGGGTAAGTAATTGGAGAGGTAAGGAAATAAATAATGTTAAGGAAATTTTCATGTAATTAAATTTGTGAGTAACAGAGGTGTGTGAGATAAACTAATAATGTTTTGTGTATTTTAGTTATCAAACATTTTGTTTGATCCATTATTTTTTTTAAGTCACACTTCTGACTCTCGAGGTCTTGGGTGATAAATTTAAAACAAAGTACTGCTAGGTAAGCAAAAGAAGGAGCCTGAAATTTAATCTAGCATTTTTTTAGTTCATTGGGAAAATGTCTTTGCCTTGCTCATTGTAAATGAAGTTTTGTAAATAGAAGTTGTATATGGTATATAGAAGCACGACATGCCTTTTTCCTGAAAAAGCAGAATTTCTGTGAAAATAGATTTTAAATCAAACAATATGGTAAAAATTGCATCCCATTTTTCAATATTTCTTATTTTGACAGTTTTTAAGTTGCAGCTTATAGAACATCTGTGGAAAGTTATGTTGTATAAATGTGCATTGCTGATGTGTACCTGTAACAACATTAAGTTCAGCACAACTTTTGTTAGTGAAAGGTGGTGGGCTCATCTCTTGGGTCAATGCACAAGTGACTAGAAAAGAATTGCTCTGAGCTAGTTTTATTTCATTGCAGTTACCTTTCACTTAGTGTAACCATTGCTAGAGACAGCAGTCAGGTGTTTTCCCTTACTGGGCAATGTATCAGTTGTGGAGCTGATGGGACTTATAACAGATCCAGAGCACCGAGGAAACTCTGGTATTCAGAATAGTTTGGAAGAAGGATTTCCAGGCTATCTTTGGTTGCTACAAGGCTGAAAGTAGTCTTTAAATCTGCAGTACAAGTTGTGGTTTTATCTGTGTTGGATGCTTGACGGACCTCTAACAGATCTTACCACCTGTGAGCTGTTAGTTAAAACAAAGGTTGAGGTGAGAGCTCAGACTACAATGACCTCTTACACTTGTTCTTACTGGGAATATGAAGCTAGTGAATTCTAGTCAAAATTTATGGATAAACAGCAAACTAATCTCCAAGTTTAGTGAAATGACATATGATGGAGCTGTTTAGTCATACATAGAGCAGTAAAACCTGATTTAAATTGACGTCCATTCTGCACAAGAATTTCTGGAATTTGTGGAAAGAAGTATTTGGAGAGGTGGTAGCTTGCTCTTTGCATTGTCTGCTTACCAGTCCAGTTCTGATAGATGGCTTGGCTTAGTTTCCTTTTCAGCAACATTTGTTTTTGAATTTAAACACATAGTCAATGTAGGGGAATTTTGGTCAAGCGTTGTGAGAGTGTTCGTGTTGAAGTCTGACCATTAAAAGCAGTAGAATGAAACAAACCTTTGAAAAAGAGCTATGCTGCTTAAGGCCTGAGAGATTACCAAATTATCTGATTGCACTGATTTGAGAGTGCAATAAGATGTGGTTGTTACCTGGGACAAACTTTCAGTTTGCATGAGGTACGATTGCTATCTTGGGAAGCAATTACATACGGCTGGCTCCCTTTTCAGTCCTGTACTACCACTTCATGCTGACATAAACGTTTGTGTTGCCCTGAGGAAGAGTAGAATGAAAATTTTGTACTGATTGAATCAAATTGTACAAAAATAAATAAAAGGAGCAAGTTATGGCTTAGATTGACTAGCAAAAGGAAAGAAAAATACGTTTAACGAACAGGACTGTTTCTTTTGTGATACTCTTTACTTTTACGCTGGCTTGAAACCGTGTGCCTGAATGTTGGTTGCTAGCAAAACAATGAAGGAATAGATTTAAAGCCTTATTTTTCTTTGTTAGTATTCCCCTGAAACTGATAAAATTATTTTCCAGACTCAATTCATAGAGTTCTAACATTTCTAGTGATTGTATTAGTGGCAGAAAGCTGCAAGAAAAGGAAGCAAGAGGGGCTGAATTTTTTTTGCTTTCAGAATATAAGAAAATATGCATACGTATGCATGCATTGAAATTATTTTTACAGCTATGTAGCTTATGCTGCCACCCACTGTGGTAAGCTTCCCCATTATTTTTGGTGATCTGGTTTGTGTTGGTTCTCTCTGTGGGATTTTTTTGGTTTGTTTTTCTGCTCGCCGCAGATTAGCAAATGTAGGTTTTATTCCAGAAAGATTATGGACATCCACCTGCTATAAATGTTAGCTTTTCTACCACAAAAGCATGATTTACTTAGTATGACTTTTCTTTCCCCATCACAAAATAAGTGGCAGTTCACCACGCAGTATGCTTTGGATTTTGCAAAGTGTATCTTAGATCCATAGCAGGCTTATGCACCTGCACACACACAACCTGTGTACCATGAATTTGGTTCTCTGTAAAAGATCGGTGTGGTGCACTTCTGTTTTATAAAGCTAAAACCACTTGCACCTTCTGCCTCTTAAATGTCAGAACTCTGCTTGTTATTCTAGTAAAACCAGCACAATTAAAAGATGTTTGTTGGTTGTTTTTGCAAAGGTGGAAAAAGCGTTCCTAGCGTACAGAATATTGCAGTTGTAAGGCATTGTCCTCTTTGAATTTTATAATTGATTCTGCAATTACACTTAGTCCTTGCTAAATCATTTTAGATATATTTATGGTTCAAATACATGAGAAATAAAGCCTCAAGGAAACAAAATGATTTATTTAGAAGTGGTATCTATGCTTGTATTTTCCATAACTTTGTATTTGTAAATTTCAGCTACATAATCTTCCCTTTTCTTTTGTACTGTTATTTGATTTTGTCCAGAACAGTTAAACCCATTGGTCTGTGATAAGATGGAATTCCAGTTTTGTGAAGAAAAGTTAAACAGACCAAACTTAGTTGTTAGATAAAACTATTACCATTCTGAATGCGTGGTTCACCACTATGGCATCGTGAAGAATTCTTGATACTATCTGTGAACAGCATTCATAACCTCTGCTATTTGTCTGAGTAAACGTCAGAGCGCTCAAGGAGAGAGCGATATTAAACAGACTACCTTGTAGCAGAATGGGAGGGGTGGGGGAGAATAGGGCACAATATTTATGACTCCAGGAACTATAAGTTGTAATTTAATGAGATCAAAGCGTTTGCTGTTTATTTGCTGCACTAGGAGCTTGGAATAAACTGGTTAGAAAACAGATACCGCCCCACCAGAGGAAAAAAAAAAAAAAGAAAAAAAAAGCAGGATATCCAAGAAATTATAAAGACTATAAAATAAAAGGCTATTTTAGATGGAAAATCATGTTGTAGAAGCTTCTAATATAAAATTAATTTTGAATTCTCCTGAGATTAAATAATTAATGTTTCAGGAAAAAGCAAAGATCCTTCAAATTTATAGCTAGTTCCTGCTTTTACCAGATAGTCACTGTTCTTCTTTTTTCTGTCCTGCATCCAAAGAACATACCCAGTAATTCAGTATGTACTTTATTCCTGTTGGCCTTACCAACATCAACTCAGTGCTCACTTCCAGGAAGAGAAAATATCAAATATGGAAGTATCATATGTACTTCAAACAGTGAAAGCAAAATATTAGTCCAATAACATTTTACCAATTAAAATAAACTTTCAGCCACATTTGACAAGTTTAAAGCTTAGCAAGTCAATCTTAGAAATTTCGGTTCCTCAATTTAATTTATTTAGCTGTTTCCATACATTATTTAAAAGTAGGGCATGACTCAGGATAGTTTAAAAGATTTGTCTTTGTTTTGAATTGCAATGCCTATCCTGGATGAACTATTTATATGTGTTTCCTGTGCTAAGGAACTGAAGAAAGTAACTACAGACTTGATAAGGTCCAAGGTCACATCTCAGAACAGGGTGGGAGAAGAAAACATCAATCTTGCAGCAAAGGAAAAACAGTTTCAAGAACTGCAACAAAAAATCAGAATGGTATTCTGGAATTTAAACACATTAAAATTTTGGTTAATATGTTCTGTTATTCATCTGAAGATGAATGGAAGTGCAATTTTAGAGTTAAAAAAAAAAGACATTTCAATATAATAGTTTAAATAGTTCTTACATTTTTAAATACTGTCATGAGGATTCAAAGTATCCTATTCATGCAATGTTACTAAAAAAAACCCAAACCAGTAATTTTGAATGCCTTCAGTAAGACTTTGCTCCTTTTTTCCTTTTTTTTTTTTTTAAGGAGACAGCAATCAGTAAAAGAGTTCAAGAAGAAAACGCTAACATTAAAGAAGAGAAGATAGTGAGTTATTAGTATAACTTTGCTATTTAAGATTACTTAAGAAAATGTGTTATGTATTTAAGATTCTTAAATGATCTGAGCAAATAAAATCACTTGTGTTATTAATTAAATATTTCTGAAAAGTATGTAAGTAGTATATTCTCAATGTTTAGAAGCTAAGTTAGCAGTATTAACCAAGTTGATGCCTTGTTCCAAGTCAACCTTTATCTTTGAGTTCAGATTGGAGGCATCTGGTATACCTGTGAAAATAGTTGTTAACATAACTCTTGAGAACAAATAAGCAATAAAGAGATATACTGTCATCATTTCTCCTACAGCTCTGAATGCACTAAAAGCATTGCTGTGGAGGTGTTTATAGCCAAATTCATGTGGTCATTTTGTGTTATCAAAGGGAAGGACTGGTATTGCCTGTATTTCTCTACTATGTTCTGTGTGAATTGCCAGGATTGTTTTAATATATGTCTGGTTTTGTGTAAATTGGAGGTGGGGGTAGCTCTAATACAGAGATTAATTTCATGTTTTTCTCCAAGAACTTGGGTTGGAACACCCAGATTTTTGTATTATAGGGAGCTACAAAATCACTGTCTGGACTAACTGAATATGTTGGTTACAGTGGCTACTGGACTGAATATATTATCTAAATTATAGGCTGATTTACACTGAACTGTCTGTAGAGAAGCTATCTTGTCTAGTTCAGTGGACGCTGTATTGGATTCAAAAGACAAAACCAGCTCTGCTGCTGACATGTCAGGTGATTCTGGGTTCAGTTTTCTAGATGTGAAATGCAACTAAGTATAAATTAATCTTCAGTGAAAAGAATATTTCTTCCTAGAAAGAAGGCTGGAAGAGCTCATAGGAGTTGTGATTACTTTCCAAGTGTTGATGTTGGTTGCAAAAAGATACAGGTTCTAATATACAATATTTTATATACCACTGACAGAATAAATATGTTAATCTCAGAGGTGTAACTTGGTTTCTGTTTAAACTTGAGAAACAAAGTGTTATTCAATGTATCCTGATTTATTTGTTCACAAGGAAGTTCTCAGCTCTCTACAATGTGTGCAGAAGCAGCTTCAGCGAATAACCCAAATGAATGTTAAAATGGAAAGTGAATTAAATGCACTGAGAGAAGAATATCAGGTCAGATTTTCCTTGATTAGACAAGCTGCTTCTATCTGTTATGTATTTTTTAAGTCTAGGGCTGTTAAAGACATCTGTATGCTTCTCAGAACTTTTGACCTCACTTCCATTGCTCCCTCAGCTCCTTAACTGTCAGTGTGAACCTTGTAACGCAGTCTATGGTTTCCCTCTTTTAGTTCTCCCCCTAAAGTAAAAAAAAAGTTGCCATTCTGATCAGCCATTTCTGGAAGGTAAAACCAGAACATTTCTAAGGTTGCTTTCAAGTATTTTGAAATAAAATGATTTTATGACTTGTTTCTTATAATTAATTTTTATGTAGTTGTAAATTTCTCATTTCTGGAAAATACTTCAAATTTCAGATTTTTGGAGCCAGAGCTCGTCCTCAAAGCAAAGAGCCTAAAAACGATCATATCTTTAGCCATTTCTTGTCGTGTTGCCTGTTATGTTTATGTTACAGGTGGTAAGCAGTCATGTTGGAGAGTGTTTAGTTGAAGCATTCTTCAGTTCCTCTTTGAGGCTGTGAAAAAGGGATTAATATCAGTTTATATTCTATATTACATTCTACATTACATTATATTCTATATTACGTTATTTGCAGTCAGATTGGCCCACTGCACTGAAGATTAAGGTCATTATCTTTTCTGATCATATCTGCCATGCAGAGATCATTAATGGGACTATTAATAATTATGCACTATGTTTATCCATATATAACTATAACCATTCTTTGCTGGGCAGTTAAGGCTGAGGTTTTGAACATGTATCTTGGTTAGTTTCAAATTAAACTTTGTGTGCACATATACTTTTTTCCTTTGGTTCTTTGTATGAATGTAAGCAGTTTGCCTTCTGCCACAGTATGAATATATGAATTTTGCTTTTTGACTGAACAAGCAAGGTTAAACATGAGTTTGTTTTCCATTAGAAACTAGATAAAGCCTTCTTTGTAGTATTGGATAAAACTGTGGTGAGTGGAAGAGAAGCCACTGATTTCAGATGTCTAGATTGCTGCATTTAGTCAATTTAGAGTACTAAATCTTCATGATTTAAATTTCTTTGCACTCAGAGTGCTGTAAAACCAAGAAGACGTACTTCTCAATCTGGGCAATAGTCACACTAGTTCATTGTGAATCTTCAGAGTTCTCCAGTTCCTTTTACATATTATTGGCTTTACTAAAGTTTTAAACATGAGAAAGCAAAGTTGAATGGGAAAAGGTTAGTTTTCATAGCATTTTTAGAACTTTTGGCCAAGATTAATTGAGCTAATTCTGCAGTCAAGGGATTGTTAAAAGTAACATGGTTTACTGTAACCTTTGTTTGCGTGTTGGCTGATCAGCAGAAACAGTGAACCAGCTGGGTTAGGTGCTATTCATACAATACTATTTTGGAAGCGTATTTTATTTTTTTAAGTTGATTGCAATGACTTTGTAAATAAAAGCAGAAGCTTGAGATAATCAGTTCATAACATTACTGATAGTTTTCAGAATACAAGGATCCTTAAGGATCTTAAAAGTGGATGGTACATTCTGGTCCTTTTCATATGAACTGTGGACGTTGTTTTGATCTATCAAAAATATCTGTCTGCATTTAAAAAGTAGTTGTAAAATATATG